>JAFFST010046315.1:118366-129145 GCA_022414735.1 Noturus placidus | reverse complement strand
GTTTGGATTTTTTTTCACCTTTAATAATAAACACCTTCATTTACAAATTGCATTTTGTGTTTACTTGTGTTGTCCTTGACTATTGTTTAAATTGGTTTGATGTTCCGAAACACTTAAGTGTGACAAACATGCAAAGGAACAGGAAATGAGGAAGGGGGCAAACACTTTTTCACACCACTGTAGAAGGACTAAGAAACCTAACCATGAGACAATCAACATGAGACATAATGTGACAAAGGAAGACAAAGAGTGCTGTGCAAAATGTGACTTAAATACTAGTACTAATTAACCAAAACCATATTCATATGGATATGTCTGCATATCCATGACAGAATCCTCCCCCACCCCCCTTTAATACACAGCCCCCCAACATGCACAAAAACTTTGGGTGGTGGTCCTGGACACCCAGCCTAGATGACGCTTAGCTTATCAAAGTCCGTATGAGTGCTACACCATGTGGGGATGGAAGAAGGTGTGATTTCTTCCCTCTGGCAGAGATGGGGTGGTCTTCTCCACACAACCGAGGAGTCATACAATTTCCCTAGCTGAGCATGAGCGACGGCCAGAGAGCAGCTAGTTGGGGGAGCGACATCCAAAGTGGAGCCGGGAGCAGTGATGTCCATGCCAAATCAGGGAGACGGAGTGACATCTGTGGCGAGGCCGTGACCCATAATGATGTCATCTGTGGAGCAGAGTACAGAGTACTTAGAGGAGACAGACAGTGGAGTGACGTCCTCAGTGGATCAAGGAGGCAGTGTGACCAAGGTTGGGAAGGCAAGGGGGAGGTTGATGGTTCCAGCTAGGTTTGGAGCCCCCTCCTCTAAATATTTCCTGAAGGTGTGCATTGCAGCAAGCCATTCCCAAGTGGCCCTAATCCAGGATTCTCTCCCTTCCCTCCCCTCCCTCCCCTCACATGTCAGTCGATTCCTTTCCAGAAGATCATCCTGGATAGTGGTGCTAATTAACCGAACACTAAAATCAGGTCTAACCAGTCATGTGACGTGATCATGTGCGGTACAGTGGCTGATTGGGATCATAGTCTAGTACTAGTTCCGACATATCCATGACACCTGAGCTGTGGTTACTGTCTGTGTCCGAGTTCCTCATGTTTTTCGAGTGTCAGTGTGGGTCTCTTCCTGTGTATATGGTGCCCTGTAATTGATTGTGTCACATTCATGATGTATTCCCCCCTCGTACCCAGTGTTCCCGGTATATACTTCGGATCCACTGTAACACTTACCAGGATAAACTACTTCCTGAACATTATTGCCTGCCTCGCTATAAAGCAAATATATCATATTTACAATAACATAATGTGTTAGATGAGCTAATTCATTAAACTGCGATTTACAGCCACACAGCAACCACTGCTGAAGAAAGATGACCTGATGCAAATTAGAAGTAATACAACCTTCCTTCCATCCATCCTTCCTTCCTTCCTTCCTTCCTTCCTTGTTCATTCCATTCATCCATTTCTCTTCCATTGAGGAATCTTGTCAATGAATCCACAGGGAATAAAACTCCTACTGAAAGTATGAATCAGAATAACACCAATAACAGAAATGCCAGGGTTTCAACACGTATTTGGTTTACACTGATTTATACCGAATAGGAAAAGTTGTGATTTAAAGTAACAATAATAACATTTTGAGACAAGGAAAGGGTATTTGAAACATAACCATAATAATACTGGCTTCAAGAGAAGCAGAGCTTCAAAGGATAATGGTTAGGTAAGTGAAAATAAGCAGTAGTGAAAATGAAAGAGAGAGGCTGAATGAGAGTGAGTGAGAGAGAGAGAGAGAGAGAGAGAGTGTCTGCCAGACAGTGTGGTTTGTTTGGCCGAGCTTCTGTTCCTCCTAAGCAGCTGATTTCCCTTTCAGCACAAGCCTCAGGGCTGACTCTCACTAGCTCTGTGTGTTTGTGTGTGTGTGTGTCAGATTTGAGTCTCTCTCTCACTGACCCAGTTCAACTGAGGACAGATTCTCAAAGAATCAGACACCACGCAGCATCCATAGCCAAGAAGCAGACGTACTGACTGAAGCACACTGTAATGACATATACAGTGACTGCACGCTCATAATTCTACTAACTGTTTATAAAATCAAGTTACGTTTTTGTGTATCTGTAGGCCGGGTCGGAGGAGACATCATCCGAGAGACGTAGTGAGTCCATCACAACAAGAAGAACGTGAACACATGGAAAATAAAAACAGTGATGGTTAGAAACATACGCAAGTCCATTCTCTTTATCCAATTTAATCTAAAGAAAAACTGCAGTGAATTTTCCAAAGCTAAGTCGAGGCCTTAGAGAGAGAGATTGTGTGTGTGTGTGTGTGTGTGTGTGTGTGTGTGTGAGTGTGTGAGAGACAGAGAGAGAGAGAGAGAGAGAGAGAGAGAGAGAGAGATGTATTAATTAAATGATAATGAGTCTTTATTGATCATATCTACTATGCATCCGGAAAGTATTCACAGCGCTTCACTTTTCTCCACGTTATTATGTTACAGTCTTATTCCAAAATGGATTAAATTCATTATTTTCCTCAGAATTTTACAAACAATACCCCATAATGACAACATGAAAAAAGTTTGTTTGAAATCTTTGCAAATTTATTAAAAAAAAAAAAAAAAAAAAAAAAATGCACATGTACATAAGTATTCACAGCCTTTGCTCAATACTTTGTTGAAGCACTTTGGCACCAATTACATCTTCAAGTCGTTCTGTGTATGATGCTACAAGCTTGACACACCTATTTTTGGGCAGTTTCTCCCATTCGTCTTTGCAGGTCCTCTGAAGCTACATCAGGTTGGATGGGGAGCGTCGATGCACGGCCATTTTTAGATCTCTCCAGAGATGTTCAATCGGGTTCAAGTGTGGGCTCTGGCTGGGCCACTCAAGGACATTCACATAGTTGTCCTGTAGCCACTCCTGTTATCTTGGCTATATGCTTAGGGTCATCGTCTTGTTGGAAGATGAACCTTCACCTGTGGTCTGAGGTCCAGAGCGCTCTGGAGCAGGTTTTCATCAAGGATGTATCTGTACATTGCTGCATTCATCTTTTCCTATAAATGTTTCTGTACCGTTCCCCAGATCTGTGCCTTGATACAATCCTGTCTCGGAGGTCTCCAGACAAGTCCTTGGACTTCATAGCTTGGTTTGTGCTCTGACATGCATTGTTAACTGTGGGACTTTATATAGACAGGTGTGTGCCTTTCCAAATCATGTCCAATCAACTGAATTGACCACAGCTGAACTCCAATCAAGTTGTAGAAACATCTGAAGGATGATCAGTGGAAACAGGATGCACCTGAGCTCAATTTTGAGTGTTATGGCAAAGAGTGTAAATACTTATGTACATTGTGCTTTTTGTTTTTTTATTTTTAATAAATTTGCAAAGATTTCAAACAAACTTCTTTCATGTTGTCATTATGGGGTATTGTTTGTAGAATTTTGAGGAAATGAATGAATTTAATCCATTTTGGAATAAGACTGTAACATAACAAAATGTGGGAAACGTGAAGCGCTGTGAATACTTTCCAGATGCACTGTACATACGCACAGTGAAATTGTTTTCTTCGCATACCCCAGCATGCCAGGAAGTTGGGGTCAGAGCGCAGGGTCAGCCATGATACACACCTGGAGCAGAGAGGGGTAAGGGCCTTGCTCAAGGGCCTAAAATGACAGAGCAATTGAAAAAACAATGGAAGAATGATGAATAAAATCAGTATTTTAATATGTAATGTTTACATTCCCATTTTATATGTTATACATCAAACCACTGTATGACGCATACAAGACCAGAATACAAGTCAGGGCTGCAGATCTTTTCATCCTCTTTATTTTTGACTCTTGCTTATTCAGGCCGTTTTGCTTTGTCTGCTTTGGCGAAATGAATCTCAATGAACATACAAGAGATTTCTTCATGCTCAGTTACATAACAGTGAAGCAGTGCCCATCTTTTACTGTAAGTGCACTGCCTTCTTTCCCTTTTTCTGTCTCTTTCCATTGGCACAGGTATGAGAGAGCATGTTCAGTCTGTTTGCGTTGTGATTAAAGAGCTGTGAGGCTGTACTCCCCGAGAAGAGCTGCAAATCCATCATTTTATTAGAGTAAAACTCATAGCAATGCTTAGTTGCTTAGCAGACTCACTGTTGTGTAAATAATTTGTTATTTTAGGAAGCTCCAATGATGCTACAGTAATAGCCATGATTAATGTTGTTCCAAAATGACCCATGTTATATCCCTCTTCATCTCCCTCCACTGACTTCCTGTATCTGCCCACATCAAATTCACGGCCTTGATGCTCACGTACAATACCTTGTTTGGAACAACACCCCCGTACCTCAACACTCTCCTGAAGGCTTACGGTCCCTCATGCAATCTGCTATCGGTTAACGACCGACATTTAGTAGTACCTACTCAGTGTGGCTCAAGGTCCCTTTCCAGAACCTTCGCACTAACTGTCCCTTAGAGGTGCAATGAACTTCCAAACTCAATCCGGACCGCAGATTCCCTCACCATCTTAAAACACAACTAAAGACCCAACTCTTCTGTGAACACCTAACTAACCCCTAAAATCCCTAAAATTGCTTTTCTAGAGCTGAACTAAAAGATCTTGTGTGGTAGCACTACTTGTATTGTTCTCTGCTTGATATATCGCTCTGCTTGCATTTCCATATTTTGTAAGTCGCTTTGGATAAAAGCGTCCGCTAAATGAATAAATGTAAATGTAATGTTGGAGATGCATCACTATGAGATAGAAAGAAATCTACAAACAGGTTTATTCCCTTAAAAATAATGCAATAGTTGGCGGTTGTGTCTCAGGTGGTAGAGCGGGTTGTGCACTAATCGTTGGGTTGGTGGTTCGATTCCCAGCCCACACGACTCCACATACCGAAGTGTCCTTGGGCAAGACACTGAACCCCAAGTTGTCCCCGATGGCAAGTTAAATGGTAAATGGCGCACTTATATAGCAATATAGCACTTTCATCCAAAGCGCTTTAACACTGTGTCTCATTCACCCATTCACACACAAACTTACACACCAATGATAGCAGAGCTGCCATGCAAGGCGCTAACTTGCCATCGGGAGCAAATTAGGCCAGGCAGTTAGAGCCTTGAATGGCAGCTCTGCTACACAAGGTGTGTGTGTGAATGGGTGAATGAGACACAGTGTAAAGCACTTTGGATAAAAGTGCTATATAAGTGTGCCATTTACCATTTACCATAGATGAGAATGCTGAATCAGCACTATGTCTCACACAATGCATACCTCACTGCTAAAATTTGCTATTCAGCTTTATTTATTTATTTATTTATTTATTTTTAATGTTTGGCCTTTGTGGTTATCCAGTCAGATCTAACTCTGATCAACAAAACTTCTCTGGCCTGCTTATTTTTTTATCCCTTGAACCAAGGACTGCGTTTTCATCAGTTGGGAATTATTTACTTAACAATTATTCTCTTAAACAACATTACATCATCATTCACTAATTTGAGTAAAAGTAATCTGCTCTGATATATTGGGGGAAGTTATATTATAGGTGGTTCATTAAGAGAAAACATTGACATTACATGTTGTTGTGTGAATATTATCCATTCTTTCCAGTAAACTAAGCTCAAACACTGATTAGACAAACCAGCAGTGCTAATTGGGATATTCAGTGATTGCAAATTCTAGTGCAGTGCTTCTCAAAGTGGGGTCCAGGAACCCTCAAGGGTCCATAAAGCATAGTCAGGAGGTCCATTATTTATTTACTTATTTATTACAGTGCTGGAAATCACAAACCACCAATTATTTATACATTGCCCTCTACTCATATTGGCACCCTTGGTAAATATGAACAAAAATGAAAAATTTTGTTTATTGTTTAATCTTTTAATCTTTTGCTAATTTAATATCTGTTGATATTTGATGCCATGAATCCTAACAAAATATCCAGTTCCCTTTCAAAGGGACCTCAATGTTGCATGAGCTTCACGCTGTGGGAAGCACCCTCATGTGTGACTGGCTTCTGAAGCTTCAGGTAACATGGCAATTAAGCGCGTCACGTGATATAAAAAACCTGTTTTTAGTATTTAAACCCCTTGTGTGTCTTTGTTTGGGGTGAAGTATTGAGCTTCAGTGTTTCCCAGCTGAGCCATACTGAGCCTTTATTCTTTGGGGCGGCTGTGGATCAGGTGGTAGAGCGGGTTGTCCACTAATTGTAGGGTTGGTGGTTCGATTTCCGCCCAACATGTCTCCACATTTCAACATGTCCTTGGGTAAGACACTGAACCCCAAGTTGCTAAAAAAAAGTTGTCACATTCCAATGTGTCCTTGGGTAAGACACTGAACCCCTAGTGCCTTGCATGGTAGCTCTGCTGCCATTGGTGTGTGAGTGTGTGTGTGTGTGTGTGTGTGTGTGTGTGTGTGTGTGTGTGTGTGTGTGAATGGGTGAATGAGAACCAGTGTAAATTACTTTGTAGAAATGCCAAGGTTAAAACATGCTATATAAGTGCAGACCATTTACCATTTGTTCCGTATCCTGTGTTCCATGGTTTTTGATCAAGTTTTTGACAAGGATGCCAATGTTAGTGGATTGCACTGTAGGTGCAATCGAGTTCTTATTGTTACTAGCCCATTTGACTGGGTTTAATTAAATGGTCATAATGTCAGGGTGTAACCGGAGGAAACCCTCGATGCATGGGGAGAACATGCAAGCTCCGCACATGGCCCTGCAGGACTCGAACCCCAGACGTGTGAGGTGGACCTGCTAACCACTAAGCCACCGCGCGCCCACAAACAAAACTCAATAAACTAAATACATAAAACATGAGCTATGGGCATAGAGAAATAACACGGACTAGGACACTAGGCAACATAACAACTACATAAAACAAATGCAAGACAATGGGTGCAGTACAAAACGTGACTTAGAAACAAGTGATCATTAACCCCAAATGTGAATCAGGTGCAGACAGTCATGTGACATGATCAGGTGAGGTACAATGGCTGATGGGAATCATTGTCTCTAGTCCTTCTATGATATTTCCTTGACAGAATGGTACTTTAGTTTGTCCAATGGGGGCATTTAAAGTTTTAAATTGGCCACTTTGGACCGTCAGTCTCGACATAGCTGAGGTTTTTCATAGAACTTTGAAGGACATAGCACTATACTTCAGTTGTACATTTTATGAAAGGCAACACAAGAAATTCATTGTCATTGTTAGTTACACAATTTTCCATGCAATATGTTATTTCCTTTAACCATAATCTACTGAGATGATACTCACCATTTTGTTTTATTACATAAGCTAATAGCTTGTTTCCCTTCATAACCTGCAAAAACCTCTTGCCTTATAAAGACACGACTTAAACTGGTCAAAACTCAAAATAGGTAGTAAGAACACTTCCAGAGCACTAGTACTGACCATGTGACCATAAGTGAAATATAAGGTCAAGTTTATTACATTTAAGTGTGATTTAAAGTTTAGATCCTTCATGGAGGAAAAACACTTTTTTTTTTTTTTTTTTTTTTTTTTTTTTTTGTGGACATACAACAATCAGAAAGCATGTACAATTTTTTGTTAAGGCCGACAGATTTAAACCCTCAAGTCATATTGGATCATACATTTACCGAGTTTAGGATTTATCTCATATGATTTGAATAAATAAATCAATTCAATCAGTCAATCAGTGACTGAAATGAGCATATCTAGCTCAGTCTCAATCACAGATTATATAGCTATATTACACCTATATTCAATGATCAGATCCTTCCTACTCAAAGGTTTTCGTATTTGAACTTTTATAAACAGTGACGAATTCAAATGTGTACAAGTTCCTTCAGTCATTAGGAAAATTACAGAAATGGAAGCCAGTGAAACTTTGATGGTGCAAACAGCACGGCACAGCTGAAACTTCCCACCACGTATTTAGTGTTGTTTTCTTCATGTCCTCTGTTCTATAGTCATTGTTTGTTTGGGTAGAGGCCGTGTGTGATCTTCACGGATCATCAGACAGTCCAAACAAGGCAACGCTTAGTGCTGCCACTCGCTGGTGCTCATATTAATCAGTGTACTCGGGCGATCCTCGGCACAAATGAAAGCAAGGTTGTCTTCATGGAAATCATTTTACCAGAGCAGGGGGAAGAACGTGTGCAAGAAAATGAGAGAGAAGGAAAACTTCCTGTTAAAACAGTCATGCAAATTTCTAATATAATGTATTCCAACAAAAAATCCTTTCAAACTACAAGGAGCCCTAAAAGCCTAATTCAGGAATTCAGAGATTTTGGTCCAAGCCTAGTAAACTTCTACTCAGACACTAAAACAAATGGTATTTTTAGTGCAACTGGAAACTGCTCAAACTATGGGCACTGGATCAATTTAAGCAAACAGAATAAAGGAGGGAAAACAATGTTTAGCATTTAAAAAATATATATATTAAAAAAAATAACATAGTGTGACTGAAAGAGGATCAACCATGACACAAGACCCTGACTGAAATGAATAAAGGACTGATTTACAACTTTATTGACTAAAAACTTTATTGACTTCAACAACAGGTCACATTTCTGGAGAAAAAAAAAAAAAAACAGAAAACAAAGGCAAACAACTGTCTGACCGTAAAAGCAATTTAAAAGCAGAACATACACAGTGCACTAGAAAGTTTGTGAAACCTTAACAATGTCAGTACCTCTGTAAAGATTTGATCTGAAATGTGATCAGATCTTCATTGAAGTCCTAATATTAGATAAAGCGAACCCAATTCAACAAATGAGACAAAAACATTATAGTTTATACATTTACTCACTAAGGAAATTTATCCAACAATAAATATCTTTGTTGGAAAAATATGTGAACCTCTAGGAGTACGAGTTAATTTAAAGGGGAAATTTCAGTAAGGGATTTCAATCAAAAGGATGGTAATCAGGCGTGAGTTTAGCAGATCCTCCCATGATTCAAGAACATAAACTTGGGTCTTCACCACCCATGAAGTGTGTATAACCACTGTCCCAAGCTGTGGCCGTCCAGAAAAAAATGACTCTAAGGGTGCAGCTGATAGTACAGTCAAATGATTAAATTTAAACACTGAACAAGAATGGTGTGCATGGCAGGATAGCAAGGAGCAAGCTCATACTCTAGGTTTGCTTTAAAGCAAAAGCATTATGGTTGGGAAAAAAAAAAAAAACAACAACACTACATTCCAACATAAGAACCTCATCCAAACCGTAAGGCATAGGGGTGACTTTATCATGGTTTTATATAAGTATCATTATCATTATCTCTTCTGCCTTGAGTCCTAGACAGCTTCCCATTATTGATGCACCAATGAATTGAGGATTGCACCAGCAGCTTGTACAGGAGAATGTCAGGGTATCTGTCCATTAACTGAAGTGTAACTGTAAGTGGGTCATGCAGCGAGACGACAACAACCACTCAATTAAGTCTAAAAATAAATTGTTAAAGCAGAAGAAATGTAACATTTTATCATGGCCAAGTCAAAGTCCAGAACCAATATATTGAGTGCCAGTTACCAGAAACATCTGGTTAAAGATATTGCTGCGCAAAGGTTACTGAAAGCATAGGTCCGCAGACTATTCCGACATCGGATAATTTTGCTCAATATATAAATGTAAAAGTTATAATGATTTGTGTTAATTGTTTAATTGGGTTTCAGGTCAAATTGATGCAGAAATACAGATCAATTATATAAAGGGTTCGCAAACTTTCTAGCAGCACTGTAGGTAGGCGAGTTGAATTGATTTCCCTGTGCTAATGCAAAAATCTACTCATCATTATTACCCCCATGGTGAGGTATAACAATATAACATTTTAATATTCCCTCATTTTTTGCACTTGTCAAAATGGGAGGCAAAATTTCTTAAAAAGTTGTATCAGCCACACAATTACTCAACTCTTCGATCGTGCTAGATTATTAGCAAGCACTTACACACACAAAATGAGGTAACTGACTGTAAAGTGCAACACACAAATGCATTTGAAAAGGAAAATGGCAGAAAGATTGTCGGGTTAGACTCAGCTGGGCTGCAGAAAAATATTTCTCCTTACAACTGCTCCATCTGATCAGTGTCAACACAGTGCTGACACCTGAATGCTTATAAAACTGCAGTGACACAAGAGCTTATAACCAGCATGGGAGGGCCGAGCAGCCGCAAGTGTACATACACACACTAGCAATATGCGTGCAGTTTTTCTGTGTATCGCTGCATTTCATACTACATTTAGTAGAATTAATTTGCTTAGGGCAACAAAATGATTTTAAAGTGGTGTGTTTGTATGTGACTGTAAAAAAAAAACATAATAATACAAAAAAAAAAACTCTCTAGATGCACTGGCTGTATATTTAGGTGCTTGTCTAAATAAATACCGTCTACACAAAGTGGAAGGATATCTTTGATTAAAAATTTAAGTAATAGAGTATGACATAACATCGAAAGCAAGCAGATAATTAGGAAATGCAGCTCAGAAATGCAGGTTTAACTTAAACAAGAGTTTGTGAGGGTCTGCTGGGATAGGCTCCAGGTTCCCCGTGACCCTGATAAAGGAGTAAGCGGTAGAATATGGATGGAAGACTTTGTGAGGCATGACAGGTGCACAACATAGAAAAAATGATGACAGGAACAGAACCTACAGTGGTGTGAAAAAGTGTTTGCCCCCGTCCTCATTTCCTGTTCCTTTGCATGTTTGTCACACTTAAGTGTTTCGGAACATCAAACCAATTTAAACAATAGTCAAGGACAACACAAGTAAACACAAAATGCAATTTGTAAATGAAGG
>JAFFST010046315.1:95050-107998 GCA_022414735.1 Noturus placidus | reverse complement strand
AGGTGTGGCAATAATCAGGCCTGGGTGTGGTTAGAGAAATTGAACTCAGGTGTGGACAACCACAGTTATAGTAAGGGGGGCAATCACTTTTTCACACAGGGCCATGATGGTTTGGATTTTTTTTCACCTTAAATAATAAACACCTTCATTTACAAATTGCATTTTGTGTTTACTTGTGTTGTCCTTGACTATTGTTTAAATTGGTTTGATGTTCCGAAACACTTAAGTGTGACAAACATGCAAAGGAACAGGAAATGAGGAAGGGGGCAAACACTTTTTCACACCACTGTATATATATATTTTTTTGGTATCGATTAAGCATAGTCTGTTCATTTGTCATTTAATGAGTGTATTTAATAGTTGAAAGATATAATGTGTGTTTTATTTCAGGTGCCTTTTGGAATAAACTGATAGTAGCTAGGACCAGACAAATAGTTAGCTAGCTCAGGTTGGAACGCTCTCTGAAGAGAACTTGAGTTAGATTTGTTTTAGATTCTAACTTTAACTGAATTTTGTGAAAATGTGAAAATACTGCAGTTCATTAAGAACGGTCAGAGACCCATGCCATGCCTAAGTGTGACAAACATGCAAAGGAACAGGAAATGAGGAAGGGGGCAAACACTTTTTCACACCACTGTATATATATTATATGATGAATATTTTCAAATATATCCTGATTAATGTAAATGTACAGTAGCACGTTACTACTACTACACTGTATTGCTGAGGCAGCAGAGATGAACTGAGACTTATGCCTTATTGACTTAACCTTATGCCAAAGTACAGCACAAATCAGAGTTTTTTTTTTTTTTTTTCCCTCCTGCAACTCCTGTTGCACAACCTCTCGTGTTGCTAAACTTAGCCTTCACGTTCCAGTGCATGGAACCTTTTGTTGGTGAAACTTTAGCTAAATAATGTACACTTGAATTCCAGAGCACGTAAACAGTCAAGGTTAGAATGGGCGAGTCAGGACCTTGGGCAAATCACGGCATGGTTTTGTGCTGGTGAATGGCTTGAAGAATGTTATTTGTGTAAAGTGGGCATGTAATGGACTTGTAAGGGCCTGGAGCAATACAGGAAACATAACAGCAGTGGTGGAGCACAGAATGCTGCCATATGACCCAGATGACCAGGAGCTTAAGGCCATGTTCCATGTCATGTCCCATGAGCAACAGGGTGTAGGGAAATCAAACAGAACATGGCTGCATAGAAAAATGACGGGATGACTCTTGCACACATTTATCATATAGACATTGGTTTAGAATCTTCCTGAAACAATCTCTTAATGGTGATTTGTGGCATGGATTTAGAATCAGATATGAGAGACAAAGGGAGAGATAATCAAATTGTGTCTGTGTGAAATTGTGTTATGTCCATATGCGCTCAAATATGTCTACATATGTCATCTACGCTTGGTTGAGTGTGAAGGCTCACACTATTCTCACTAAGGCTAACCAATTTTGACTCGAAATGGCATTTTCTAAAAGTGCGATTCATACACTGTATTAGTTGCGATTCAAGTGTGCAACACCTTTAATAACAATACATGAAAGTAGACTGTCAATGTAAAGTCTAGCTTGACTCTACAAACGTGATGTGTAGCCTAGCTGACTTATGAGAGGATGAGTTACTGCCATCATGTGAAGGACGCAAGCGTTAGTTAGCAGCTAAGATGGCGGTCATGAGCAGTAGTGAGTGTGGTCTGACAAGCGAATGTGAAGCTAATGAAACTTTTTGAAAATTCTACATCCAAATGAAATCGTACATCCAACATCTGGAAATATTTTGGCTTCAGGAAGAGAGATACCCTTTAACACCAGGTGATTTGAAAAACAGTGCAAACCAAATCGCAACATGATGAATGTTTAGCTAATTGGAATAGAAGAAGAAGTGATATTCAAGTAATGTGTATTTGCTACTAAATATATAAGGAATAAAATATTTAGGGACATGCGGTTATAGAAAAACGATCAACAACAGGTTGATGTGGTGTAGTCTGATGCAAAGCAGGGTTACTGTCACAACATCCATCTTCTACCGCTTACTCATTTTTCAAGGTCACGGGGAACCTGGAGCCTATCCCAGGAAGTATCGGGCACAGGGCGGGGTACACGGACAGGGTGCCAGTCCATCGCAGGGCACAATCACATACACACTCACACACCCATTCATACACTACGGACACTTTAGACATGCCAATCAGCCTACCATGCACGTCTTTGAACTGGGGGAGGAAACCGGAGTACCCGGAGGAAACCCCTGACTCACGGGGAGAACATGTAAACTCCGCACACACATGGCCATGGTGGGTCCCGAACCCCGGACCCTGGAGGTGTGAGGCAAACGTGCTAACGTACATTATAAAAAGTCATTCCCTCACCAGTCTCTTATTTCTATGGAAGTTATTAAGCAAACATGCAGCTTGCTCTGTCACTGCATAAATAAATAAAATGCATAGCTTAAATGTACAGTTTTAGCTCTGACTTTAACAAAGCGTTGAAAAGAACACCATGGATATGAAGGTCAGTCTACTTAAAATCAATAAACAATAATTTGGACATTCAGAGAATATTAAGACAAGAAATAGAAGACATATGCCCCAGCATATGCATATCAACAAATCAATGACCTCCAAAAAGACAATTAAATTGAAACTGTATAACCATCCAGATGGAAACACTAAAGAAATCAATGATTCACCAGAAATCTCATCCAGTCTCCTGTGGGAAATACCAAAAGCATTGCAGAGGGAGAAGCTCATCTTGTACTCAACACACAAGGAAAAAAGCAACTGGAATTAGACAACAACTGGACACATACTAAAACCCATAGAGTACACACCTGCATAGCAAATCCCGCTGGCCAAACTAGAAAAGAAATAAGAGAAATTACGCTCCACAGTGGATAGAAAAAGTCTACACACCCTATTAAATGGCAGGTTTTTGTGAAGTAAAAGAATGAAATTGAAAATTAATCAAGTCAGATCTTTTCACACATGTAATGTGATATTGCAAAGTATACAAACAAAGTGAAAAAGTTTTTAGGGACCAAAACTTAAAATAACGTATTTGAATAAGTAAGCACACCCGTAAACTAATACTTTGTTGAAGCAGCCTTTGATTTTATTGCAGCACTCAGTCTTTTTGGGCGAGAGTCTCTCAGTGTGGCACATTTTGACTTTGTAATATTTTCACACTCTCTCTTGTGAAAGAGTTTTGTTTTGTTTTATTTTTTAATTGTGAGGTCATTTCCTGTGCAAAGCTTGCTTCAGGTCACCCCACAGATTTTTAGTTGGATTCAGGTCTGAGCTCTGGCTAGGCCATTCAAAAACATTGATTGTCTTTTGGTTAAGAGGTTCCTTTGTTGATTTGGATGTATGCTTTGGGTCGTTGTCATGCTGAAAGGTGAAATCCCTTTTCTTCTTCAGCTTACTAGCAGACAAAAATCAACTGCTATTTGTAGCTATTCATGATTCCCTCCACCCTGATTAAAGCCCCAGTTCTGACTGAAGAAAAGCAGCCTTTAAGCATGATGCTGCCACCACCGTGGGTATGGTGTTCTTTTGGTGATGAGCTTCGTTTTTGCACCGAACAAACTTTTTTTGGATTTAAGGAATTATTATACCATTTGGAATTGGTCGCATCAGACCATAACACATTTTCCACATGGTTTAGGGGCTTGGATGTTTTGTTTGTTTGTTTGTTTGTTTGTTTGTTTGTTTTGTGAGAAAGGGCTTCTCTCTACCCAATCATTGTTAGGATGGGTTTATCTAGTAGAACTGCCTATGCATAATAACATAAAGTACTACCTGCTCACACTGTTCATTTCAGAAAAGAAAGAATGGCCTGTTAAATGTCCAAATACCTTTCAATCTTCTAAATTTAAAATTGCAGAATTAAAAAGCAATTAACCAACAGACCTGAGCCTTGCTAAAGGTGATAAACTGGATGAGAAATGTAGGTCAAGAGATGGAGTAAGGACATTTTCATGAGCTCATGAGACAAACACTTTTAATCTACAGTCCTTAATGAATATTAAGCATGTAAGGAATTACCAATCGGCTCTATTTAAACCACATGTAAGGACGTATTGTCCTTAAAAACCTACATCTTCATTAATGGCATAGGCAAAAATGAAACAACTTAAATAAAATTAAATGCATATAATTTCCCACTTAACACAAATTCAATTTACCAGCCAAGATATGTTTAGTGTCTGAAGACATCTGAGGGCTTCTGGAGAATGTTCTAGGCTGCACAATAATGGCAGTATTTAAAGATCATGACTTACAAGATGATCCCAGTAAAACATATAAGAGGAAGATCCTCTAATATTAGACTTGCTTTAATGTTCTGCTTACATCATCATGAAATATTACTTTAAAGTGAGCTTGGATAATCAGGATATTTATTTCCGTCTCACCACTGCATGACACGACCATATTTGCACATGTCCCGCGAGTTCCACATAAACCCATGCCGTCTTCCTTTCGGTGTCTTTTAAACAAAGGTCATGAACACGTCACATTATGCCTTTTAAGAACACCAATCTCAAGTCATAACGAAACAATTCTTTTACAACTTGCAATTTGTTTCCACAACAAAGTCTACGATTGTTGTGTTCAGGGAAATAAGCATCATAAAATATGATCATAAAATTATAAAATAAAAAACATTATGGAATTATTTATTTTGCATATTACGATAAGCTTACTTCAGGATTACACATACAAAAGCGTGACCCCAATGGGGAAAAATCTGTACGTCATGTACAGAGTGTGAAGACGCCATTATGGAAGATGGGACACAAAAGTGATATGACAAGACACATGTTTACAATTTTTCTACATTTATTGCGCATCTTACCGACCTGCACTATGTCACCAGAGACACATTACCTTTACCAGTGTGCAGTGGGATGGATAACAGGCTGACATTCTGTCTACGTCTTCTGAAACAAAGCTGCAGAATCTGGCAACTGAAGCTGTGCCTGTGTCCAGGAAAAAGCCAGAGTCTACATTTATCAAGACGCAGAGTCATGAACTGTGACCGGTCGTGCCTTCTGTCATGATTGTATAGATATTAAAATCATGAGTTGCTCCTAAATCAGCACTCATGATCTGATTTGCACTTGCCAGGTCAGTGCCAGGGCAGAGTTAACATTTCGTACAGAGCACGCTAGTAGCGGTTTGGCTGCTATGGAGCTGTCTTTTGCCTGTGGATTGCACTTTGGGTTGCGTCCAGTTTCCATCTTTTCTGTTCTCTGCCCCTCTCACTCCTGGTGTGTGTGGAGTTTCCTCGACTGGCTATAGGCCAGAATTCTGTACTCCACCCAGACGACAGTCACTTTACGCCTTGCCAAGGCGTGTTAAGCCATCAGAGTGCTGGATCAACACAGAAGCAAGGGAATGTGGGTGGCAAGAAGACAGGAGGCCAAGCAGGGGTCTCTCTGTCTCAGCTTAGCAACTGTTTTATATTACATTACATGCTTTCACCTAAAAAAAAAATCCATCTTAGAGATCCATAAGCCACTCTAAAGATAGATTCGTGAGTCATTTATAGATCGAAATTTTGCTCCCTTGGATTCTAGCTACAAATGGCTGTGGCATTGCTGTGATTCGAACCCGTAATCGCCTAGCAGTAACGTGAATGCACTTCTGTCGTGCCACTCGGGAGCCTAGTATAATTTTTAAACTGTGCTGCACTACAGTAAATTCACATAGAAGTTAGGGTGGATAAAACAGTAGTCCTGGTGCCATGGGCAAGCAGATTTCTTGTCTGGGCCATGATCACCAAATCATATGACTGGGCCGAATCCTGGAGGTTTTAATTTTCAGTTAATTAATTTATGATTTGTCCGCCCCTGAAAGCAGATGTATATCCAAGCACTTCATAACTGCAAAGATGAAACCGACATAACAGCCCCAAGGAGACGTGATCTGGTGATGTGAAAATAATAACTGTTGTAATGAAGTAATTATTACCCGAAATATGCCTCAAACAGCAGACACAAACATTGACTTTGGCATGTAATAAAAGGAAGGCTATGCAGAATCGAAGATGCAACACCATGCAACAGCTCGAAATTCAGCAACCTGCCAAGATCATGCTTTGTTGCAAGGAGGTTTGTATCTCCAGGCAACTGATCTATTATGATAAACTGTATTGACAATGAGCACAGAGGAAAGCAATGGCGGGAAAGTAAAGACAATCACAAACGGTAAACATTCCCAGATTGTCCATCTTAAAATAGACCTGGAAAGGAAGGAATGAGTACTCGTCAACTGAAGGACAGACAGTAATACAACAGAACACATGAATAAAATTATGACAAAAAAAAAAAACACTGTGGAAAAACTATTGAATGAATTCTCTCCATCTCCTCTGACCACTTCCACTACACACACACACACACACACACACACACACACACACACACACACACACACACACAACATAGAATCACATGCACAGTACACAGTACACTGTGGGCGGCTGTGGCTCAGTCGGTAGAGCGGGTTGTCCACTAATCCACTAATCGTAGGGTTGGTGGTTCGAATCCCGGCCCGGGTGATCCCATGCCGAAGTGTCCATGGGCAAGACACTGAACCCTAAGTTGCCCCCAATGGCAAGCTGGCAGCTCTGCTACCATTGGTGTGTGAATGTGATCTCATTAGTAAGTCGCTTGTAAATGTAAAAATGATATTTCTGTAAAGCTGCTTTGAGACAATGTACCATTGTAAAAAAGCGCTATACAAATTGATAATTAAAATTATTATTTACACACCGTTTCTCTCAGGATTGTGTGAGATTATAAAGGATCCAAAGTTTTCACACTCATCTAAAACGGGACTAAGAGAGACAGCATATGTGCATCAGACAGAGTTATCGTGAAAGGAGAGAGGGAGAGAGAAAGGAGAAACAGACAGACAGCTTTTTGATACACAGCAGACAATTTAACTTAATTACTTCCTTCAACATTAAGAGTAGGAAAGGCAGGCGGAACATGGGCACGCCAGGGCCGGGTGAGTGAAAGGCCATGTGGTCCACTCAGACGCAGCATGCCTGCATCTGAATACAGCCACAGAGCCCCAGTGGTGGCCAGCAGTGAGCATGGCCGCTCATTAATCTGTCACTTCCAGGCACTGCTTCATGAGAGGAAATGGAAATAAAATTTTATCTGTGTGGCTTTAGTGATTCTGGTCTTGCGGCCTGGTATAAGGCCAGATGCGATTGCGATCAATCACGGTCACAAGAAATGAATCCAACAGCCACCTTAAATAAGAATGCAGAAAATATATGTTCACATATGTAATGTCTGCATTACATACAATGTTTGTGTGTGTGTGTGTGTGTGTGTATGTGTGTGTGTGTGTGTGTGTGTGGGCTTAACTTTGAAAACCAGTTCTGACACATACTGGTGTTTGTGTGTGTGTGTGTGTGTGTGTGTGTGTGTGTGTGTGTGTGTGTGTGTGTGTACTTACCTTTGAAAACCAGTTCTGACACATACTGGTGTGTGTGTGTGTGTGTGGTGGATATGTGTGCTCATGCATGAAATTAAGCCTAAACAACCCAGTACTCTTCTGAAGGGGGAAAGTCCACAGTCAGGGCACTGATCCTGCACAATCGGCACTCACAATGTAACTTCAGGATAAAAAAAATAAACATTTCCACAATTATGGAACAATCTGTTAAAAATATCTGACTGGAAGCCACATGATTTCAGTGAGTTTGTTTCTGTACTTATGACCCAACGCAAGCGCCATAAATGTCTGGTGGCCTGTGAAAACCCATGACATGGTGAAATTCTGACATTTTCGTCTGTATAGTTTTCTGAAAACTATCTATACTAGATCAAAGTCTGGTTACTCAAAAAAGTGCAAATGGAGAAAATTACATTGAAATAAAATGACAGATTTCATCTGCAAGGAGCATCATGAACTTTTCTAGAGCTAATATCTGATTAGCTGATTAGGCTTATATCCATTTCACTACACATGTAGTTATCCAACAACTTGATCAAAGTGTGACTTTAACTGTCTGAGGACATCACACTTCCCTAGCAAGGTTTTAATTTTAAAGGATCATGAAATCCTCCTCTTTCAGCTCAAATCTACCTCACAGTCTTTTTGAAAAATGCAATTTAAATGGGCGAGGATGGCTGTGAGAAGAAGGGAGGGTAAATGGCGCACTTATATAGCACTTTTAGCCAATGCGCTTTCCACGGTGTCTCATTCACCCATTCACACAGACACTCACACACCAATGGTAGCAGAGCTGCCATGCAAGGTGCTAGTTTGCCATCGGGAGCAACTTGGGGTTCAATGTCTTGCCCAAGGACACTTCGGCATGTGGAGTCATCCGGGGCGGGAATCGAACCGCCAACCTTACGATTAGTGGACAACCCGCTCTATCACCTGAGCCACAACCGCCCGGTTAGGGAAGTGTGGGTGTGGGTGTGGCAGGGCAGTATTCAGGGCTCTGCTGAGGTAGAGGATTCTCTCCTCCTGTGTCCCCAGGGCTAAATGTAGACACAATGGATAGCAGTGCAGGTCCTCTGCCCTATCTAATTGAACCATTAGCCCCTGGCGTGACTATGGCGGAAAACATGGACGAACCGGAGGCAGCACGGATGCGAGAAGTGTCAGAATGGTAGCCAACTAATCAGCAAAGACCAAACCCAGTTATCCACACAACCAGTTGCAATAGGATGGAGCTTTTCATGAATTAAAGGGGGGAGGCACTTCCCTTCAACACAGACTCTCATTAGCTATATGAACTGGACATGGAAACTCCTATTGGTTCAAATCAGGTGTCAATTGTAAAGTTAGAGTGCAGAATTTTTAATGTTAAGAGGTCAGGAATATTTACAAGCGAACAGAAGTCATAACAGACAATACGTGAACGATTAGGCACATCTGCCCGTAATTTGAAACGACACAAAAACAGTCCGTGGGTATTTACTGATGTAATAATGTGTTCTGTTTTTATTTTTAATATTTTTAAAATATTAAAATAAAATATTTTTACTTGATTGGATTGTTTGGAACGCACGGTGGCTTAGTGGTTAGCACGTTCGCCTCACACCTATAGGGTCTGGGGTTTGAGTCCTGCTGTGTTTTCGGAGTTTGCATGTTCTCCGCGTGCGTTGGGGGTTTCCTCTGGGTACTCGGGTTTACTCCCCCAGTGTCATGCATGGTCGGCTGATTGGCGTGTCTAAAGCGTCCATAGTGTATGAATGGGTGTGTATGTGATTGTGCCCTGTGATGATCTGGCACCCTGTCCAGGGTGTACCGAGCCTTGTACCCAATGCCTCCTCAGATAGGCTCCAGGTTCCCCGTGACCCTGGTAAAGGAGTAAGCAGTAGTGGATGGATGGATGGATCGTTTAGACTTTTGCCAGTGTAAGAAGATTGTTTTTGTCTGGATGTTATCGATCAGTGGACTACTGTGTGAGTTCCCTCAGTTTTGTAAGTGTTTGTTTGTATGTCGGTGGTCTGCTTGTATGTCGGGACTTGGTACTGCATCATTTTCTAGATGCAAACATCTTTCATGAGCAAGGCCAAAGTTCACCTTTCTCCAATTCTTGTAGCTCTCCAGAGAAAAAACGCTTGCTATACAAAAAAATAATTCTTTGAGTTTAGCCCTGGCAGCATCGCGGGGAAAGCCATGAAACACACTCGATCTTACAGTTTGACACGTCTGTCATTATGAGACAGAATCTTCTCATAGAATAAGTACATGCAGTTTCATAAATAATTATGAGACTACCTGTGACATGGACATGATGTAGATTTTAATTCCGGAAGACAAAAATAGCGGGGAAAAAGCTCAAAATTAACCAGTTTTCTCCTACAATTAAAATGAACAGATGATAACATTGTCTTTTATGATGTGTGACACAACCACCTCGGTTAAAATATAAGAAAACGTAGTTTAGTGTTTCATGGCCCTTTAATGCTTTAGCTTTAACACTGTGTTTGTTAAAGGTGCATTAGATAAGAATAGCTTGTTTTTCAATATTAGATCTGAGTGGGTTCAACATTCAAATGAAGGCCAGCACTTAACTTGTTGTATTTTGTTAAACATGTTCTAAATATCTTCCAGGTTATTTGTACAAGTAAAGTTCTCTGACAGGTTCTCTCATTGTGTTATCATTTTCAGAACTGGTTCAGGATTTAAACTTCAAACAATATTTTACCAGAACACATGCAGTCCCATGAAAGTTGTGACTAATAACAAATTATTCAATTTAGCGGAAATTAACTCTGTTTATATTCTCCTTACGCCACATTCCTGGAGTCTCCTGGTTATTTGTTCATATGTAAACTCCTGCTAATTTTTGTCCTTGACACAGCCAGCAGCTTCTTTATTATTGAATCACTCAAATTTCCAGATATTTCTCCTGTTCTTTATCAATGTGTTGCTTCCCTTTTCTAATGATTTAAATCAGCTGCTTCAAAATTTGTCAGTGAGTCATAGTCATCCTTGGGAAGTCATCCTCTTTTACTGGGATAAGACAAGTAAAAAAAATTCCCCTTAACTGCTGCATAAATCTTCTCAAGATTATAACTCAACTTTAGCTTAAGCATTTCCTTTTTAATGGTACTATATTCCCGCCTAAATGTTGGTGTCAGCAACTCTTTCCAGAGGAAAATAGCTAAAACACACTCAAAAAGTCACTTTGACGATGTCATATGGTTTGCATATTAATTGATTCATTGCCATATAAAATTCTAATTATTGCATTATTGAAGAAAAATCGTTTCCTCAGTGAGATACTAAAATAGAACAGACTTGAGTTTTAGGATTTCGTTTTAGTTTTAGTTTTAGAATTGAGGGTTTGTATTTTCTTTTTAGTTGTGTTTAATTTTGCTGATCTTGTGCACCTGATATAGGAGTTTAAGTATCTTGGGATCTGATTCATGAGTGATGGAGTGCATGAGATTGATGAACAGATCAGTTCCGAGTTTTATAGTCAGTGTGTTAGAGAAGCAGGGGCTCAGATTGTGGGTAAAGCTGTCAGTTTAACAGTCATCTACATCCCTGTCCTCACCTATGGTCACAAGCTGTGGGTCAGACTGAAGAAGGTTGCTAGTATGGGGGTGCAGGTATAAAAGAGGTCCCTCCACAACTGTGTTGCCATTAGCTGAGTTAGGGGTCAATGGGTTAACATGACTATTGCCTTCAGTGAGTGTTGGTAAAATATTTTTTTTATAATAAAATATTTGATTTGCTATATTGGGTTATGCAGCCCAGTACTGTATCCATACATGTCAGACAATGTATCCTTGCCACTTGACTCCACTAGCTAGTTAATGACTAAATTAACCTTGTAATCAAAACATTGACTTGAAAACTATGCAATATGGGGTGCACGGTGGCTTAGTGGTTCGAGTCCCGCCGGAGCCATGTGTGTGCGGAGTTTGCATGTTCGTTCCTCCGAGTACTCTGGTTTCCTCCCCCAGTCCAAAGACATGCATGGTAGGCTGATTAGGGTTTCTAAAGTGTCCGTAGTGTATAAATGGGTGTGTGAGTGTGTATGTGATTGTGCCCTGCGATGGACTGGCACCCTGTCCAGGGTGTACCCCGCCTTGTGCCCCATGCCTCCTGGGATAGTCTCCAGGTTCCCCATGACCCTGATAAAGGAGTAAGCAGTAGAGGATGGATGGACTATGCAATATGGCTCCACGGGTAGAGACAGGAGAACTTTATAAAGGTTTTTTTCACTGTAGACAGGGTTTTCCACAATTCTTTTGGATCTTGGACTCGTCGGGCCTATTTATCATCTCTGAAAATGCAAAACAAAAACGCCAATTGAGTGGGTGTTATGAACTGGAGTTATGTCGCTGAGGTTGAGGAACTATCTGAGACAGGGTTCACACACCACACTGACAATGCTGGTATTTCTACCCCAGGGTTGATATTCAATTTAAAATGCCATGCCCACTTTGGGTTTAAAACCAAAAACAGGGGAAAAAAGACAATGAAAAACTTACAATAACCTGGTCATTACTGCAGTTACTGGACTGTATTGTTTTGTTTGCATGTGCACTTTATGTACAAATGTGTAGGTCTTATTTAGTTCTGAGTTATCTCATGTGGTTAGTGTGTTGTTTTATGTAGCACCATGATCCTGGAGGAACGTTGTTTCGTTTCATTGTGTACTGTACTAGCTATGGTACAATTGTCAATAAAGCCACATGACTTGGTTGCACAAGTTTGCATACTCCTTAACTTAAACTCTGTTAAAGCACTTGTTGTTTGTTCTTCTTATTTGGCTATTTATTCCACTCTACTTTGCAAAAATGATCCAGATCCAGATTTAACAGAGCAGCCACAGTTCGTCAGACTGAAGAACTGCCTATCTGACACTGTAATTAGCAGCACCGGAGCTCCACAGGGAACAGTGCTCTCTCCAGTCCTGTTCACCCTGTACACGTCTGACTTTTGCTACAACAAAGAGTCATGCCACATGCAGAAGTTTTCGGACGATACTGCAATTGTGGGGCATATCAGGGAAGGGCAGGAAGAGGAGTACAGGAGCCTGGTGGAGGACTTTGTGCAATGGTGCAAAGTCAACCACCTAGAACTCAACACTGCTAAGACCAAGGAAATGGTGGTAGATTTCCGGAAGTCTAAGTGCGCTCTGCTGCCAATCACCATTGAGGGGATAAAGGTGGAGGTGGTAAACACATACAAGTATCTGCGAGTACACTTGGACAACAAACTGGACTGGTCAGCCAATTGTGAACTACTCTCCAGGAAAGGGCAGAGCAGGCTGTACTTCCTGAGGAGGCTGCGGTCCTTCAATGTCTGCAGCAAGCTCCTCCGGATGTTCTACCAGTCTGTTGTTTCCAGTGTCCTCTTCTATGCTGTAGTATGCTGTGGAGGAAGCACTAAGAAGAAGGATGCTGGACGACTGGACAGACTGGTAAGGAAAGCTGGCT
>JAFFST010046315.1:59274-69600 GCA_022414735.1 Noturus placidus | reverse complement strand
GGGGGGGGGGGGGGGGGGGGGGGTTCTCTGCATTGAAAAAATAAATAAATAAATAAATAAACACTAGGTTACTAGCCAGAATCAATAGGCCTGATGAATAATGACCTATCAAACTGAAGAAGCCCTTCTCAATGACTGATGGCCTGCGTGCAGTTTCTCCTTGATTTGTAAATATCCCAGTACTTTTTGCAGTCTGTTTTTTCTATCAGTCTTCCTTGTACTGCAAAAAACAATGGAATGTACAGATTTTTATATTATGACTAATATTATTGAATTTGCTATTATTATTATTATTATTATTATTATTATTATTATTATTGTTGTTGTTGTAATAATTATTGTACATGCTATTTTATTTCTGTTTTTCAATAAAATATGAATGAAGAATCAAAAAAAGTGTTGCTTGACTTTCACTATGTGCTTGTGGAGAATTCTTTAGACTAGCATTCTAAAGTATTGGCTCCCCTGAAATCCTTTTTCACTGCTTGTTTTGTCTTGGAATTATCCATGTACTTTATGCCTGATTGGATCGCACTCAAAAAGCTTGAGGTCGGCAATGAATTAGACAAATGTTATTTTAAACATTCGTCTTGGACATTACGCAGGATGATGTCAGACAATGTCTGTACCTCTCTCTTAGTTTCACACTTTCTGCATTTCTCGTACTCGTAAAAAAGAAAAAGGATTTGTTTACAGATACAGGATTTCACTAAACAGGATACAGGATCTTCATAAAGTATGGCTCTAAAAAGGCTCTTAATCCTACCATCATAGGCAGTAAACAAATACCATCTTTATACCTATGCACTAATCATGTGCCTCATGCGTAACATAAAAGACTATGTCATTATGTCGAGGTGAGAAATCCCAGAACGTTCATGAGAGGAAATGGGGCTCATTTTGAGTACTATTAGCTGACTCTGGCTCTAGTCTCTTCCCCTGACAAGCTCAGGCTGTGATTCATGTTTTAGAGGAGTGATGGAAGCTCGATGGAAAAAAATCCTCCTTCACAGGATAGCAAGATGGACACTAATGTCAACTTAAAGGGCCTGGACTTTTGAAACCAGTGGAAAAAGTGGAACAGTGTGTGTGTGTATGTGTGTGGACGTGTGTGAGAGATCATTCCTTTATTTGCTAATAGCCATTACAAGATCCATTAATAAGAAAGATGGACAGGAAAAGTACAAGGGGAGCATGGGGAGAGAGAGAGAGAGAGAGAGAGAGAGAGAGAGAGGAAAAAGCAGATGGTTTCTCTCAGTCAACAAAAACATAAAATTATTTCCATTCAATAGTAAATCTTTCTGATTTCTTTCGCTACAATTAATTTACTTATTCGTTCATTACTTTGAATATTTTACTTACTTATTTACTTACTGTCTTTTGTGTATTGTAACTTGATATGCCTTTGTTCTATCTATCTATCTAAAAACATGAGTGAAATATCTATATGTTTTAATGTCTGGTGTATTTCTGTTGGTTAATATATGTATAACATGCAATATATTATTATTGCCAGTAAAAAAAAATCCTTAATCTGATAATGAAACGAGAAGTATGTGTGCTCTGCATCATTTAATCCTGTTTTTCTGATGCATATTATTAGCTACAGAAGGACGTAAATCTTAATAGATACTAGAAGAAGTAGCCCTCCTCATACATGCTGCTATGTTGCACATTCTCAATGTGGTTTTAGAGGAGATGAAGATATTAAAGAGGATAATTACTCTCGGAAGTATGTCTATATGACAATCCAGAACATGTAAAACAATTGAAACGTGTTTGTTTGTTTGCTAGCTTGTCTGTGTGGAGTTTCTGTGCATGTTATGTGTCCACATGGGTTTTCCACAGGTTTTGCCGTTTTCTCCGACCTCCCAGAAACAAGCAGATAGGTGGATTAGTGTTTATGTATTTCCGCCTTGTACCCAGTGTTCCTTGGATAAACTCTGGATCTGCTACGACCAGGATGAGGGTAAATCTCTTAATAAAGATTTAAAGGAATGAAAATTTGCTTGTGTTCCAGTATACATTATTTACCGTATCAACTGTTAGTATGCTCACATCATGAAAATATTACAGTAATTAAAGGTCTAATCTAAGCTGTCTGTATTTTCCTCATAAATAAGTCATTTCGACACAAATGACAAATTTGTTTAGAAATACTAAAGTACTAAACTTTAGTATTTAGAAGCCCAAAGCAAATTGCCTTAACATCGTTCAGGTCGAAAGGTAAACTATTATGTTTTTTATGTATAAATACTAGAAAGATATTTTAAATGCATGATATATGAAACATTGACATGTCCTAATAATCCTATATAGTTTAGAACCCTTAAGTATTCTTCAGTTGGGTGGCTGTGGCTCAGGTGGTAGAGCGGGTTGTCCACTAATCATAGGGTTGGCGGTTCGATTCCCGGCCAACATGCCGATTTCGAGCCCACATGGCGGAGTGTCCTTGGGCAAGACACTGAACCCTAAGTTGCTCCTAATGGCACGCTAGCACCCAGCATGGCAGCTCTGCTACCATTGCTGTGAGAATGGGTGTATGAGAACCAGTGTAAAGCCCTTTGAGGAACCGCTAAGGTTAAAAAAAAAAAAAAAAAGCGCTATATAGGTGCAGACCATTGAGTTGTCCCTCTTGGAGAACCATTCCAAGTAGAGCTCTTTTGGGAAGCTAAGAGCACTTCTATGATTATACAAACCCTTAAAGAATCCTTTTCTTTTAAAAGTCTGTATAGCATATGTATTAACTACTTAAGTATTTGTAGTTGTAAGTAACCTGTAAGGGTGACCTGTTGTAAGTTGTAAGTAACCTGTAAGACTCTTTAATGGCTCGCTGGGTAATTTAGCGTTCTTAACACCTTCTGACCAATCAGATTTGAGAAGCCCACTCTGTGGTATAACAATGAAATAATATAATATATAATATAGTACATGTAAATAATCTACAGTATATGGAAAATTTACGGTTTACTCAATGGGAGTTGGGACAAAGGACATTTAAGTGCTCATAATTTTCTAAAAGTGTAATTACTTTAATCATGAATGCTTGTGACATCATTCACAATGAATAATGTATTTGACAGAATAGTGAATGTTCTTCGTAAGTCTGTTTTTCATATCCAATGGACGACCGCTGCTGTTATGAACTTGTCTCATCGACGTTACACAACATTAAAGGTAGCTAAAATGATAAACGTGTCATTCAGTAATAAATTCAAAACTGAAAATCATTTGGAAATTGATGTCGTACAAAAGGAACAAACACTTCAGGAAGTGATGTTACTGGGTGGAAAATCAGCTTTGGGGTGGAGCAACTTTGTGTTGAGCCATGCAAACATCACAGCACCCAGTCATTGATTATTTTCCTCATCACAGCACACCTTGTTGTGTTTTATTCCTTACTTAAATGTTTCACACTGACTTTGTAACTTGATATCTCGAGTTTCACAGAGAAAACAAATGCGTTGCTCTCTCAAACAGCGAACCGTGGCGCTCTTAAGACAGTGGTGAGCTCATTCCACTGATGTAATGACTGCAGAAAAGGTTTATACAGTGAGTGTGTACTAGGAGTCTATGACATTGGGCTTGACCGCTCCATTGGTGGGAAAATACACATTCACGCGTCACCCTTTTCCGGTCACACCATTTAATATACCATTTATTTATTGAATTATTAATTTAACACGGTGGCCCGGAAAGGCATGCTAGGGCAGTACTTCCTGCCTGAAAGGAAGAGTTGTGTGCATTGTTAAGACCTTTGAGAGATTAGCAGGTGGTGAGTTTATGCTGTTCTACACACACCCCACCCTCAACTTTAAGGCCCTTTATCGGAGGCAGCCGGTCAAGCTTGTTGGAGCTTTAGAATAAAGGCAGTTTTACAGGAAAGCTAAATTTACCCTTTTTTTGTGAGTAAATGGTAAAGAGTTCAATCTCCCAGACGAGAATTCATTTTACACTAATTCATTTATTTTCCAGTGAATTTGTGCTTGACAGTTAGAAAAAAAAATGGTCTTTGTTTCATTCAACAAATCATAGTGCATACTAATGAAAGCTGTATGGAATAGAAATGCTTTTCAGGTGGTCTGCAGGTGCTCCAACCACAACATGCCTGTTTGATTATTCTATTTTTATACTGAGTTTTCAGGGAAGTGGTTTTAGGAATGAAGTGTAAGGGTAAAGCACGTCAGGTCGCCTCTCTCGTGTAAATCATGATTTATCCTCAGTGACATCTCTATTTTTTTATTTTTTTATCCATAGCTTCAAAACTTTACTAGACCTTTAAACTTCTCTGACCAGCTGTGATCAGAAGCACCAGTAAACAATGCAGGCCTGAGGGGCTTCCTTCACCAAAACAACCACAAAACAATCCATTCTCTAAACTATAACCGGAAAACACCCCTCTAAGAAGTGTGAGTCTGGGAACTGCTCTGTTCCACACTTGGAGACCTGCTGTGATCCCTCCACTGTTGTGTCTGTCTGGATCAGGTGGTTTCCTGCTTCACACGGACCATGCAACCTGCAAGCTTTTCAGTTGAAGGTTTTGCAGATCACATCAGATCATAATTCTTGACATGAGTCTTATATTCGTGAAGTTTTATTAGTAAAAAAAAAAAATATTCTATGATTCTTGATGATTCAGACTACTGGACCATGCTCAATACACAACATATGATTAATCACCTCTCACTCTTAAAGTACAATTCTAGCAGATAAGCACACACTTCCTATGAGGCATGCGAAGCATGCTGCCAAATTGTTCACAAGGTTTCCCAGAATGGCAGCAGAATGTACAGTATGGTCATGTGTAGAAATCTCCACCTTGAAACACATTAAATATGCTTATATTGAAAGAGTGATAATTAATTGCATGCCGTGGTGATGTCACAGATGCTAAGTTTTTTTTTTTTTTTTTTTTTTTTTTTAAATAGCTGAAAAAATGTCTACAATCTCAAACATACAGTCATGGTCAGGTTGCACTGTTGTTCCTTGATCTGTTCTTTCCTTGGCTAGTTAGCATGAGATGATGAGCACATTGACGAAGAGCTGGAAGAGATGAAGGCTGAATCCTACTGGTACCAGTATTAGCTGGTAGTCGAGGGTAGTGTAGGAGATGGTTAATATGCTGAAAGAAGTTTAAGCTTAAAAAAACACTGAATTTGATTACAGATTAAATCTTAGATGCTTGGAAAATGACATTTCATTTACATTTATTCATTTAGCAGACGCTTTTATTCAAAGTGACTTACAAATAACGAAATACAAGCAATGTTACATTACATTAATTAACAAATGACATTAATTATCAAGGTTATTATGCAAATTGTTCAGGGTAGTTTTTTTTTTTCCTTTATGGAGTCAGTCGTCTATATTCTGACTATATTGTGTGATGGAAAATGGAAGTGAGGCATCACCATTACTAGTGCAAATTAGTCTAGCCTTAAACACAAATTAGACTCTTCTGGGGATGAGGTGAATGCTGGAGTGTAGTACACACACAGCTATACTATTGTATACAACTTTCCTCTTCGGAAACATGTCTAGAAACTGGAGTGGAGACTCTGATTGCCACTTCCTTCCTCTACATCTGTTCATTGTATGGTGTAGCGTACGGGGTAGCGTTATTGGTTCCTTAACATGAGTCCTCCTGCTGTTATGGTAAGGAGAGATCCAGTGTCTAAATCAAGGTCGTGAAATGGAAAAATGTTGGCTTAGTTTTGCAATTCATCTGGGGGGAAAAGCGAAAGACATGACAGATGTGAAAAAGTGGAATGCTTGATTAGTGGCGTCCAATTCCTGGTATATTTCAGTATATACACAAACACTCAAAGGTGTGGCAGCATGTGTTTATGTATAGGACGAGACTGTAGTTGGAGAATATCTGACTTGTTTATCGGTGCAAAATATGTATGGACACAAACAGGCAGATACAGTATGTATTACCTTAATAGAGTCAATCGCTGATCTTCAGTCAGTGCTTTGTGAAGGTTGTAATGGATACAGAGCCTATTCAAAGTGCATGAAGTGGAAATACACCCTAGAAAGGTGCTATTTTTTAAATTATTTTTTTTCTTTTAATAGCTGAAAAAATGTCTACAATCTCAAACATACAGTCACGGTCAGGTTGCACTGTTGTTCCTTGCACTGTTCTTTCCTTGGCTAGTTAGCCAATTGCTGATCTTCAGTCAGTGCTTTGTGAAGGTTGTAGTGGATCCAGAGCCTATTCAATGGGCATGAAATGGAAATATACCCTAGACAGGACAGTCCATTGTAGAGCATCATGCACATTACATATACACACCCACTCACACATAGGGGGAGTTTAGCATAGCAAGTACACCTACTGCCATGTTTTATGGAGGTAAGAAGACAGAGTGGTATTATTAATGAATTCTGCCTGAATTATCCTCCCAGAGATGTTATTTGAGGCCAGAGATGGGGAATTGATTGGGGAGACAGGGTTTTTTATTGGGGGTGCTAGTTGCCACGTTGTGCCACCCATGTAGCCAAATTCCTGGGGAATGGTAATGGGAAATCAATAAGGTATAATCATTGGAGTAGTTTCAGTGGAAAAAAGTTAAAACTAGCATCAATAAAATCTACTTAAAATACTAAAATGGTATCTTTTCTGGCAAAACTGAGAATCCTGCTTTGTAAGTTTCCATAACAGACTTTCTTTCTAACTAACAACTTTTATTACATTCTCCCATCTGTACAGTTTCACAGCATTAAATTAAATCTAGTGAAGATAAATATTTAGTTCTGACATAAAACTATGATATACCGGTAAATCATGAATGAAGCAAGACTATACCTGGACAATTTTTACACTTGACCTTCCAAAATCGACCTAATAAAAATGGCCATGGCTATTTTGTAGCTGAAGACTGTCCAGGCACATTCCACTAGAACATCGTGTTTAATTCCTCAGAGTTTTGTAATGTTTCCAATGGCATTGTGGTAGGGTTTGTTAACGATAACAACAACAACAACCACAAAACTTCTGGTTTAGGCCACACCCACTTTGGGTTTAAAGTTGAATACAGATACAGATGCAGATAGTGTCATTATACCCCTACTTTCCACACAAGCGCTCCCTAATGAACAGAAATGAAATCTGGTGTCCTGCTTTTTCTTGTTGTCTATGTCTTCTTCCAAATGCACATCATTCCACCATCACTCATGTCCAGAATTAACTCTGATGGACAGAAGCTGGAAAAGACACATGACCTTGACCTGGCTACATTAACAGCCAGGAAAAATGGACGGGAGAATAGAGGGCAACTGTTTTTGGCAGGAAACCTGAGCGCCACACCAGGCTTCAAACTTTGACAAATGTTCCCCAGCCGTGCCCTTTTATACCAGACAGCTTTGGGAAAGAGGGCTTGGTCCCACACATAAATGAAAGCAAGAGTTATCTTTCCTCTGGGCCACCCAAAACATATTCATATCTTTAAAAACAAATCTCAAAAGCTAACTGAATTGGAAGTCAGGGTGTAAGCTATTCATAATATTAGCTAGTATACCATAGAGGCCTATTGGGGCGGAATGCATGCTGCCCCATGCTCGCATAATACGAAAATGATGTTTGTGGGAGGAACAGCAGACAGGATGGTTAATGATATTACATCTTCTCTGTTCATTTCACACACTGACAATGGTAACCGGAACCAAATCTACTCTTTCACACATATATATTGTTGTTATTGTTTTTTAAATCCATATGAACATACATTATCAAAATGAAAACTAACAAGTTAAATCTACATTGTTATGGAGCTAGCTACTTAACGATCTACAATGTTAATGTGTCTTTGCACATAGGACATATAATTTTTCAATAACGCTCTGATTGAAAAGATTGCAAATGTGAAAGCTTGCCTAGCTAAATTTCTTTGAAGTTATACATTTTCTTATTGAAAACTGGTGCACTTAGTTACTTTGTTCCTTCAAGTTCCTTCAAGTATTATCAACAATCAAGTGCTGGTTATGGGAAATATTCTGACAAGTCACTAGGTAACAGCCTATACCATAAATCAAGTTTGATTCCACTTCATTTTGTTTGAGGCGATATTTAAGGTTGTCCGTCCCAACCAAAATCTATGATCGTGAGCTACTATACCTGCTGTTCTAATCTCATAGATATATCCACTGCTCTGTATAAATATATCATCTGACCCATAAGCTGCCAAAACTTCAGAAACAAATGCCAACATGCTCTTTCCTAATAAGCTCTCAAGTAATCCTGGATAAGGTCAACGAGATGCTGATTGTACATAGGGAATAATGAGGTATTTTTCCATCCATCTGGCCTACTGAAATACTCTTGTCTGAAATAACTGCTCTTGTTATAGCAATAATATTGTTTACATGAAACAGCTGTGACATTAGATACGTTATGAGGTGCTAATCCAGGACGTTAAAGACCTCAGATAAAGAAACTAAGTATGGATATAATCTGCTTGATGGCTTTGATGTTTGATAACCATAGCCACTTGAACATGTTGTTAAAGATACTGAGACCTGCCACTGCTTATTCTGTTAAATTCTGGATACTGATGGGTCAGAAGGTTATCCATCCATACATCCATCTTCTATACCGCTTATCCTTTCTTCAGGGTCACGGGGAAACCTGGAGCCTATCCAAAGGAGCATCAGGCACGATGTTCACCCTGGACAGGGTGCCAATCCATCACAGTATCACATACACATTTACACATCCATTCATACACTACGGACACTTTGGACATGCCAATCAGACTACCATGCATGTCTTTGGACTGGGGGAGGAAACCGGAGTACCAGGATGAAACCCACACAGCACGGGAAGAACATGCAAACTCCGCACACACAGGGCCACAGTGGGAATCAAACCCCTGATATCCTGGAGGTGAGGCAAACGCGCTAACCGACACAATGTTTCTAGTAATGCAAATCACAGCTGCAAATCACAAGTTTATATTAATATGGTTGTTCTAACGTTGTTATTTCTATAGTTACAACAACGTTAGAACAACTATATTAATATAAACTTATGATTTGCAGCTGTGATTTGCATTACTAGAAATATATGTAATTGTTTATATGGTTACGTTTTCTATGAGGAGATGTTTATATAATTTTTATGGAAAGAAACTTAGATGTAAAGTTATAACTTTAGGTTTTCTAACACAGGAAAGGAACGTCGTCAGGACTTCATCATAGTATCTTCAAGAGAGTGAAAAAGAGTTGCTGGTGAAGAAGTGCTATAAGTGATTACAGGTAGGAACTTGTTTGACGGACGTTCCATGACATTAAATGTCCATATGAATTGATAATAACGACTATTTGTAATGCAGTTCATAAACAAATTAAAATAAATAAATAATTAAAGTTAGCATTCTCAAATTGCTGTGGTATAAAAGGAATGAAACACTTTGTGCTATTATTTTCCCATGATAGCATGGTGTGTTACATTCTTTACACCACATTATGTTACACTGTGTTACAATACTTACTTACATATATTTTGAATTATTAAATAATATTGTGTTGCATTCCTTACTTATATTTTGAATTATTAAATTTTAAATATTAAATATGACATTATTAGACTTTATTGAATTTACACAGACTTGCGTGTGTGTGTGTGTGTGTGTGTGTGCTTTCTGTGTGTTATGGCAGCACACTATTATATCACTTCTCCAAAATGTCCAAGTAAGATGCTAAAAATTCAAAACATGCTTTGAGAATTTCTTGTGTAGCAGATGTGTGACTGAAATATCTCAGGCCCTTTGTGTGTCTGCTGTAGCCGCAAATGGAAAGTGGAAAATTCCATAAATAGCACAGGAAATGATATTAGCATCACCATCATCCTTCTTCATTTAGATCAAATATTGATAGAATTAGTGCTGGCAAAAAAAATAAAAAAATCAAAAGGAAATAATTTCCTTGCAATGGCTGCTGTGCACCGTTCCACCCTAATCATCATATGGACTTACGCAAACATGTGGTTTGGGCTTTAGCCTAGTTCTCTGAAGCTGTACTATCTAACCTCTTGCAATGCATAACACAGACATGTAGGGAAGCCATTAAAGAAAGGCCATGACCATCAGCAGAACCATCAAGATGAGGATAATGGAGCTAGATCATCGTGTTAATTTGATCTAGGCCACCATCAAGCCTTATTTTAGACCATGACACAGCCTTACTCGATATTGAGGGCCCACATTTCAAATCAAATCTCCCTTGTTTGTGTGGGTTTTTTTTTTTTTTTTTTTTTTTTTTTTTTTTGCACTTTCTATAAACAAAAGCAATGACACCAACATTCCCGCAGCAATAACATATGGT
>JAFFST010046315.1:38998-49750 GCA_022414735.1 Noturus placidus | reverse complement strand
GTTGTCCTTGACTATTGTTTAAATTGGTTTGATGTTCCGAAACACTTAAGTGTGACAAACATGCAAAGGAACAGGAAATGAGGAAGGGGGCAAACACTTTTTCACACCACTGTAGTTAAACAACTAAGAAAATGTTTTAAATGATCAAAATGTCATTTATTTATATATTCTCTTAGGTATGGTGTCATGTGTGCAGAGTTCCAAGCAGTTTTCTGCCTATTAAGTTGTTCCAGGCTTCTTGGAGAACTTCTGTAGGTAAAATCCCAGACAGTGATGTTTTTATCAGCAGTGCAGTCTATTACATAACATAATCCAAATGAAATTTCTCTATAACACTACATTTGAACATTATTATTTTACCAGTAGGCTTAAATTAAACATGAAATACTAACTTTATTTTTTTGCACACCAAGTAGAAACGTCAATCTCCAGGTTTTAAAGCTGAACTCTACTTCATCTTTTCATTTGCATCTGCTTCCTCTCGTACATTATTGAGGAAAAAGTAACTTACTGAACAGTTCTTCGTTTCTTAAAGGGCTTTTACCTGGAACCAAATCAACATATGGTCCAATGTTTGACTTACTATACCTGTCACATAATTTAATATTTCTCTTATTTTTTATGATGATATCCAGATGTATACCTGTCCATAACTTTAAATTGACTATTGTAAGTTTGTCAGTGTAATTGACTCCCTGGCAGTCAATAAAGTTTAGATGTCTCATAACTTTCTCTAATGGAATGAAGAAGAAACAGATGTCCTTAATGTGGGTCTTGAGGAAACTCTAGGAAGTTTCAATTAGTTCTTGGTCCTCTGAGATTGAGGAAAAACCTTTTGCTATCAAGTGAGGCGTTATTATTATTGTCTCTTGCCTAAATTTGAATAATCTTTATTTCAATAAAAAACTATTAGTAAGGTAAGAAGTGGCTTGCCATTTCAGGACATTGAAAAACGAATCAGTAGCTTCAAGAAAAATGGACTACAAAAAAATGTAGTCAGTAGTATTAAAGCTGCCAATTATAGTACCTTTGCTAGATCCCAAATGTTTGTCAGTGTGTTCTGTAACCAAGTGTACCTCAACCAATATACATACAAATCCCTTCCCAAAGCCAGTCCAATAAATGCAGGGATAATTTTAGACAAGCAAATGTAAACACAAAACCTTCAGCAAACAAGCAAATCTCTATTTACATAGCACTTTGAAAACAGAGTTAACTTGGTATAAAAGGATGATCAGCTCATGCTCACACAATTCATTCAGCTGTCAGACTTAACAACCTCTTACAAGCCAGACATCCTTTGTCCAACTTCACTTCTTTGTCCCGAGCCTCCAATTTCAAACAAAGATGTGAATGATTCTATGGAGATAAACTGGGTAAGTATCAGCAAAGGAAAAGTAGTGTTACATTAAAGTGTCTTTATCTTTAATCAGGTCAGAGTCATTGAGTCCAGGTGAACAGGTTGACTTTCTTTTAGTATAGAATAAAGAGTTCAATATGCCGTCATGTTAGAATATCCCAGTGCTCAAATGATAGTTTTGTTTTTCTGATACAGATCTGGACATGCAGGGAACTTTTTATCAACTTGTATGCCTTCCTTATTTCCCTGCAGACTGCCTGCCAACATCAAGGCCTTGGTCACCCCATTGGATACAGTGAGGTACAGCAAAGCAACATCCTCATTAACCTATACACAGGTCTAATATATAATATAAAACTATATCTACTCCAATCACTCAGAACACAGATAATTCCAGTACATTTAAAGCTATAAATAATCGATTTGTCCCATAGGATAAGCCTTGACATTTTGGGGACAAAAGAGATATCAATGGTCTAGGGCAGGGGTTCCCAAACGTTTCCAGGGCATGGCCCCCCAAATGGCATTAACATTTGACTGAGGCCCCCTTTAAAACACATAAAAATGCAGACTTCTGAATATATATTACATTACATTATATTAGGAATTGATTGTGTGTGTTTGTCTGAGAGTGAGAACTTATTTTTCACACTAAATTGTTGAGGCCCCCCGGGCGCCCCCTGGTGGCCCCCAAGGTGGCCCCCAAGGTGGCCCCCAAGGTGGCCGCGGCCCCCACTCTGAAAACCACTGGTCTTGGGCCCCAAATGTCACTTCTTCTGTTAAGACCTATCATGTCACCCCCACTGAAATTCCTCAAATACTTGTAGTATTCCCCCAGAGGGACAAACTGAAAAATGCTTAAGGGTGATGCTTAAAAAATATGAAACATTTTCTACCTAAGAGTGGAATTACACATGCACTTTTATGTCCCCAATAAAACAAGGTATTTTCTGTATACAAGGTCTGCATTCCTTTTCTGAAATATCTCTATACAATATGACAATATGTTTCCAAAGAAGGATTTACATATTGCATATGTACATATAATTTACATTCCATAGTGCTTTAAGTTACTATGGATATTTAGTGATGACATTTGGCGTGATGAATGCCCCCTAGTACATCCAGTGCATTCAATTCTACGTCAAGTGCTCATATGTCTAATGGAAAATGACCTCGGTGTGAAACTTCAGAAAGGTAAATTCCATAGCCCAACATACTTCTCAAATATATGCTCAGCATGCAGGGTGTACAAATTAAACATAACAAAGTTAAATTTAAGTTTTAAGTGGTCCTTTGCTATTGGGGTGTGTGGTGTCATCATGCCAAGATCTAAAGAGTTCTGTAAGGCCTTCAGAAGAAAGGTTGTGGATGCCTATGAGTGGTGCAGATTTCAGGACTGGCCGTCCCCAGAAATTCAGCCCAAGAGCAGACTGTCCGATGCAAAAAGAAGTCTCTAAGAACCCCAAAATTTCATCACATTATCTGCTAGTAAGTCGTGCAACTGTTGGTGTTTCTACAATCAGAGACTGCACAAATTTGACCTGCATGGGGGGCGTTCCAGGAAAAAAACTTTGCAATACTACATGTGCACTACAAAGAGCTCTGGACAGACAAATCAAAGATAGATTTGTTTGGCCACAGTAACAGCAGACATGTCTGGTGCAGACCAAGGACAGCTTTTTAGAAGCACCTCATACCAACTGTGAAGCACAGTGGTGGAAATGTTATGGTTTGGGGTTGCTTCACTGCCTCAAGGACTGGACAGCTTTCATTCATTGATTCAACTATGAATTCTGCATCATATCAAAGAGTGCTTGGAGATCATGTGAGGCCATCTGTCCAAAAGTTGTAGTTGAACCAAAAGTGGACCTTTCTACAGTATAATGATCCTAAGCACACTATCAAATCCACCAAGTAACGGATCAAAAAGAAGAAATGGGGGTTGATGGAATGGTCTAGTCAAAGCCTGGATTTGAATCCCATTTAAATGTTTTGGGGGGATTTGAAACAGTGCCGTACATGCAAGAAAACCCTCAAATATCTTGCTGCTGAAAGAATATTGCATGGAAGAGTGTTCAAAAATGTAAAGCTCCTACAAGAAGTTATTTCTGCTAAAGGGGGCAATACTAGCGTCTGAGGCCACATAAATATATCACATCTATTGATATTTCTGTTGAACAAATGATCGAAAAAGCTAACATTCCTTGTGGTTTCGTTCAAGTATATCAACTTCATTAATAGGCACTGTTTCAAAGATGATCAAATGTTTGCTTGTCCAAATATATCAAAAAAGCCAAGAATTTCCATGGGGTGTACTTATTTTTTTTTCACATGACTGTATATTTCTATCATAGATTTATATGTATGTGTTATTATATGGTGAAATGTGAATAAAGCTCTTCATGAAGCTAGATCAAATGTGGTGGAGCTCTGTGGCCCTGATCCACCCACCTTTCAATTTCAGCCCTTGCCCCAGTGGCACTTTGAGTCATCTATCCTACATATACTGTATGTATAAGCTATGCGTGCTCACAGAAGAATTTGTAAAGCACAGTCCACCAATCCAGATCATTTTTCACATGTCACCTATGTGCCCAGGCCTTATTTAGTTGGTTCCCATCCTACTCAATTCTGGACATCTAGACATCCTAGTGGAAAAGAAGTTTTATTTTTCTTCCCTGAGACAGAAATTACAAACACTGACAAAGACTGCTACATTTCCCTCTCCATCTAAGACTCGTAGACAAGTCCCTGCAAGTCTCCTCAATCCATCTCCTGCTGTCGTTGACTAAGTTTAAACCTTGCATGATAGTTCTGTTGCCCAGATTCTGCACTGCTGTGGCAGTGGTACTTTTTAACGAGACATTTCATCAGTATGGATATTGGTTGCACTGGACTTTGTGAACTGTTACCAAATCAAATAAACTTCTTCGCATGGATCCTGACAACTCTCCTGAGTCTGCATTGTTACAACTCTACACTCCTTAAGGCTTCGCTGCTGTGGAAACAAAAGTTGACGCGGTGGCGCTCTGCACTTTCACCAAAGGTCTCTAGAGTGAAATAGAGAAAGAGTGAAAGAAAGATATAGAGTGGTGTGAAGGCTCCAGATACATCCTAATGACAGTATACAACATGCATAGCAGATCACCACAAGAAACTCATATTGAAGCCAGAGTAACCATGATGTATTACCATTGATGTATATGGCACTTGCATTTTGCAATAGAAAATTCTCATGATTTACTACTTTGCATTACGTCTGTATAGCTATTCAGAAAAAAAAAAAAAAACAGCTACATTTCTGCACTGGTTACACTTTCATCACTTGAGCTCGTCTCATGCACACACCTGTGCACTCTTCAGTCTGTATAACATATTCATTTCAATTAGATGTGATTCTTTTCTAAAGAGCTCTCATCCGCCTGAACTAGACTGTAAGAGTATGTCCAAGTCAAACATTTTGTGGTTCTTTTTTTCAGAAGATAATCAGACATCAGGTGATGCAGACATTTTTGCTTGTCATAATGACATCTGCAAACCTGTCTGTATAAAACTAATTAGCCATCCAATAATAGAACATGGAACATTAACACCATGGCAACTATGCATCGACCTTGATTTGTGGGACCAAGATGCTTTCACTATCTCTCTCTCTCTCTCTCTCTCACACACACACACACACACACACAAAATTACATGGGCTATGCTTTAAAAACACTTAATTAGCAATTTTCAAAATGCAAACTTTGTAGAGGTGCATGGACTTTTTGAAACCTTTGCACCTCCAACATGATTGATTAAGCATGTACGTGCATACATAAACGATCAGGCATGATGGAAAAGTTCACCCTGTTCGTTTGCGATAACACTTTTCTACTTAAGACTCTGCAATAGCGGGGTTGTGGGAAATTAATGTTGACAGGCCAAGCTCTTTGCAGCACTAATGGTTGTGTGCATGTGTGTGTGTGTATTGTGTGCGCGCCTCCATCACCTGACCTGCTGCTACAGCTTGTTTGCTTCTTCCACCGTAAACACACAGCCATAGCAACGTACAAAGGCGGTGGGAGACAGGTAAACACTACACAGGTAAAGTCTCAGGAGAGAGAGAGAACAAATGAAAAAGAGCATATCAGAGATGTGGTAGAGACATGTAATTGCTGGAGTGTGTTGGATATATGCAGCATCTGTTTAGCAGAGAGAAAACCGACTGCTTTTTGCTAGAAGTGCCATCTTATAACAGAATATTACACACTGATGAGTTGTCAACAAATGATGAGTTGTGTTGCTCATGCACAATCATGGAGTATGCACACTGAACATGTCGTCAGCTGAATATAACAGAAGTGCAGATGTTAATGAAAATGCTGTGTGCTTAGCCTGCTATTTTAGCACCCAATTAAAGGTCCTCATTAAATCCCATGACGACCCCTTCTCTCACTGCAGCTCAATTCACTATAGTGTGTTTTATGGTAAAATACAGTTTGCCAATCCTAAACAGACTATTTTTTCCTCAATTCAATATTTTTTTTTTTGTACAGCGCTTTTAACAATGGACATTGTCTCAAAACAGTTTTACAGAAACATATAAACACAGGATAGAGATTTTAAGTGTGTGAATTTATCCCTATTGAGCGAGACGGTGGTGATGGTAGTGAGGAAAAACTCCCTAAGATGATATGTGGAAGAAACATTGAGAGGAAACAGACTCTGAAGGGAACCCGTCCTCATTTAGGTAACAACAGATAGTGTGAAAGTAAAGGAAAGTACTTTATGGTTTTATATGACGTCTGTTTGTTGAACTAGTCCACTGTTCACTAAAGGAGACCCGAGTGCAAAACTGCATGTGCAAAACCATTTCCATGGTACTTCAAGCGGCACCGTCCTCAGCAATCTCCAGGCTGCACTGCTTAGGGTCGTCCTCAAAGTCAGAATGTAGCCACAGGCAGTGACATGGCAATGTACTGTAGTTCTTTGATGACGTGTCAGTGTCTCATAATTATTCATGAGCCTGTGTCTTCTTATCCTATGAGAAGATGCTGTCTCTTAATTATTCCTGATAGCACGTGGTATTTTCCAACAGATCTACTGTAGTAGATGAGAGAGGCGTTCAAATGGGTCGCAAGATTTCGAGTGTGTTTTCTAGGAAGAGCTATGAGAATTGGAGAAAGGTGGACTTTGGACTTGCTCGTGAAAGCAGTTTGGGTCTACACAATGGTGCGGACTTTTCCATCCCTTCACATGAGGTATGTGTCTAATTTGTAACCATGACAGTTTTATTTGACTTTTGAGCTAATTAATCTGCTTAAAGCTCCGCAGGCCACCGTGTGCAAAACTATGCAGCGAGAGTCCGCGTCTAAGGGAAGAGCCTGCCAACTTTTATTTGTGAAAAGCTCGAGCCTATTAGCTAGCTACCATTCTGACACTTCTCCCATCCGCACTGCTTTCCTCCATAATCACGACAGGGGTTAATGGTTCAAATAGACAGGGCAGAGGACCTGCACTGCTATCTATTGTGTCTGCATTTAGCCCTGGGGACTCAGGAGGAGAGAAGTCCTCTGCCTCATCTGCAAACGTTTTGTCACTATCAATCTTTATTGTGAGTGTTCTGAAAGCCCCACTCTTCTTCTCCTGCCTTTCCCTGCCACGCCCACTCCCCCTCCCTTATTCGCATAGCCATCCATGCCCATTTAAGCTGCATTTTTTCAAAAACATTGAGAGGTAGACTTGAGCTGAAAGAGGGAGGTTTCATGACCCTTTAATAGCTATATACCCATTAGGGTCACAGCAATGGTACTTTTTTTTTCATACTGGCTCAGTTGGCTGAGAATACAACACTACAACAACATCATGTCCTATCCAGCTCACATGGCTTTCAGTTGCTTGAATGAATCACCACTGACGTGATCATGGCTCATGTGACAAAAGTTACTAGATATTAGATAAAGATAAGTTATTACTTTCCAAGAATTACAACTTCTTTTTTTCAGAATTGAAAAAAAAAATATCTAGAGATCTAACTTCTACTAAGAGACAGTGAAACTGTATTCTGACCTTAACTTAACATCTATACACTTGCAAGCAATTAAGCAATCTAATATTCCATCCCCAAAATGGATTTCTAAGGAAATGCCAATCCAAACAATTTCCAGAACTTTCTCAATGTTATAGCTTTTTTTCTATTATATTTTCCATTCGCTGCATTATGTGTGCTCGTATCTTGGTTACAAAAAAATATTCCATTAATTTCCTGTAAGAGTATAAATAGAGACAGGGATCATAAAGGTAAATGTTTGGCTTGAAGGTTAATTAGCGCAGGAAGATGTTACTTAACCAATGACATTGAGGCCTTCTCAGGGCAGCTACAGCACAGCACCGTGTACCGTTTCACTGTGATGAATGAAAGTGGGTCTTCACCCATGCACACACAAAGTCAAACACCCATATCAGATCCTAATGATCTTATTTGAACAAGATCACATTACAATAAGGACAGCCATGTTGATGCACTGGGCACACACACACACACACACACGCACACATCCTCAGTCCTAATGTAATCTTAACCTTGTTGCTTCTAACTGTGTCCAATGGTTCCAGTGTGATAAGGAGAGTACTTGAGTTGGTTTTCCACATCTAATCATCAGTAGAGGTAACAGGAGAAGTCCAAACCCAGGACTGTTTCCAGTGTGTGTTTAACTCTATGCCAGACTATTAATTCCCCTATTTGTTCCCTTATGAGAAACTGTACAATGGTGGGGTGTGTACTGGAGTGTTTGGGTATGATTGTGAATTTGGCAGTGTGAGTATTTGAGTGTTATATGGCGTATATACAGAACATACCTCTACATTTACAGTTACAATCAAAATGATTCAGCCCCCAGTGCAAATCAGGTTTATTGTCAAAATGTACAGACTTCCAGCTGTTTTCGATGAACAACTTAAACAAAAGCGATTGAAACAGTCCAATGAATGCTTCAAGTGGTTTCCCCAAATTCAATTGAAAATGCAATTTATAATGATTTCTCCAATATCAAAATTATTCACCCCCCTGAATAGAATCCCTCACAACAGTACAAATATACAAAACAGGTGTTGTCTCAAGCTAATCAAGGGCTTCATTAGTTGCAGCAAGTGTGCTTGAGCTGGAACACATGAAATATCTGAACTGGCTAGGGGTAGAAAATGTATAAAATACCTGGAAGGGGGCAGAAAAAGGAAGCCATCAATGGCTGCAACCAGATTTGTGAGAAGGCAGGTTGTGAAAAACCATCAAGTGACTGCAAAAGATCTGCAGCAAGACTTGTTGGTAACAAACACAGTAGGTGTACTAAACGTAGAAGGTTTCCATGCCAGAACTCCAAGATTTACACCACTACTGACCCAAAAGCACGAGAAAAGTCACTAAAAATTACATAAATAAGACACAGAAGTTTTAGGATTCTGTTCTGTGGAGCGATGAAACAAAACTGGACCTTTTCGGCACGATGGATCAGCGGTATGTCTGGAGGATGAAGAATGAAGAAAGAACACTCTGTCCACAGTCAGGCATGGTGGAGGCTCGGTGATGCTGTGTGGCTGCTTTGCATCCTGTGGCACTGGAAACCTGCAGCGTTTGGAGGTGAGATGGATTCATTGAAATATCATGAAATAATTTTGAAACTGGAGAAATCATAAAACTTTTTTTTTCAGTTGAATTCGGGGAAACCACTTGAAGCATTCATTGAACTATTTCAATCACTTTTGTTTTATTTATTGATTACAAAAAGCTGAAAGTCTGAAATTTTGAAAATAAACCTGATTTGCAATTGTGATCAAATAATTTTGATTGCAACAGTATATGCATTGGCCTTAAAAAATCTGATGCAAATTCTTGATAAGTGTTCTGTTTTCTTGCAAATTGTACCTCTAAACAGAATTTCAAATCATTTCACATTGTCATTCTTGAATAAAAAAAAAAAAAAATGTGGACTGCATATAAGTTTGAACCTTCAAACTCTGCAAAATAGGCCATGGTATTTTATACGGATGTTTTGGGGTGGTTTTACAGTTATTGGTCTGATAATATTGCCTAATTTGCCTAATTGCTGGCTTTGACTGAGACCTGGATCCATGCTGAGAACACTGCCACACCTGCTGCCCTGGCCTCCAGCTTCAACTTCTCTCATACCTCACGTCCAAACAGACAAGGGGGTGGTACAGGTTTGCTTCTCTTCAAAACTTTGAAATTTACCTGTCTTTTTCCCTCTTGCTCATACACTTCCTTTGAATATCATGCTGTTACAGTCACTGACCCTGCCAAAATACACTTTCCTGTTGTTTACCGTCCTCCAGGTCAATTGGGGAAGTTCATCGATGAATTTGACACGCTACTGTCCACCATCCCAGATGATGGAACTCCTCTTCTGGTCCTCTGTGATTTCAACATTCATCTAGACAAGCCACAAGCAGCTGACTTTCTTGCTCTCCTTCCCACATTTGACCTCAAGTAGTTCACCACACCAGCAACACACAAAGCCAGAAAACAACTTGACCTCATCCTCACACGTAATTGCACCACACACAATCTTCTCATTACTCCTCTTCATACCTCTGACTATTTCTTTATCCAGTTTTCTATTACTCTCCCCTCACCCCTTCACTGTCTCCTCCCTCTGTCTCCTTTCGGTGCAATCTTCGCTCCCTTTCCCCCTCACATTTCTCCTCCATTGTCACAACCTTACTTCCCTCTGACAGCCACCTCTCCACACTTGATTTAAACACTGCAACTGACATGCTATGTAACACCCTAACATCGTCTCTTGACAGCATCTGCCCCCTAACCTCCAGACCTGCTCACATATCACCCTCTAGCCCTTGGCTCTCAGAAGCTCTGCGTAACAGCCGGGCCAAACTAAGAGCATCTGAAACGAAATAGCACAAATCTAACAACCCAACTGACCTAACCAATTACCAGACACTCCTCTCTTCTTTTTCCAACAACATTTCCACTGCGAAAGCCACATACTACCAAGAGAAGATTGGTAGTTCTCCCAACACCTGCACTCTTTTCAAAACCTTTTCGTCTCTTCTCTGCCCCCCTCCTCCCCCTTCCCCTACCTCTCTCACTGCAGATGACTTTGCCCCTTTCTTTTCCAACAAGGTCACATCAATCAGGAACCAGTTCTCAACCCCAGACGTACACAGACCAGGTCCTCCTCCATGTAACTCCCAACTGACTTCCTTCTCTCCCCTCTCAGAGACTGATGTCTATAAACTCCTCCTCTCTAGTCATCCCACAACCTGTCCTCTTGACCCTATCCCTTCTCACCTTCTCCAGTCCATCTCTCCCACACTGTTACCTGCACTCACACACATTTTTAACACATCCCTCTCTACTGGCACATACCCTA
>JAFFST010046315.1:6081-16755 GCA_022414735.1 Noturus placidus | reverse complement strand
ATATATATATATATATATATATATATATATATATATATACACTATACACTATGAATTGGTAAACATTAGTTATACATGAAAAGTGATTTGTCAGGTTAGGTCAAGTCAGGTGAACTGTCACGCTAAATGACTCTTAAATAGGAATAGGAATAGGCTACAGGCTCCCGGGGACCCGGTGTAGGATAAGCAGTATGGATAATAGCTGTATGACAGATTGTGTTGTCATGTTCATGTCATTTGAGTGCTGTGAATGAGTAAAATGACAAATCTTTGATGGTTTATGTTTTCTTTTGGAAACTAATATAAAAAAGTATGAAAATTTTAATTAAATACCCTTTGCAACAACGTTCATGAGTTATGAAGAGACAGGGTGAGAAAATGTTTGCAAAATGCATTCATATCACGTACGTATCCCTCTGAGATATAATACTGCTGCCCTTCCCCGTGCCCTTTCTCCCATTTCGTCTCTTTCTAATCTGCACATCCCGCTCATTCACTCAATCCTTGTTATGAAACAGAAACCTTTCCCTCTGCTCGCATTCATCTTTTCATGTTCCAAAAACAAGTAGCAGCTGGTCAAGTCGATGCAGATCTTTCTTGTTTACACCTGCTGCTGTGGTTGTGTCAGGACCCCTGTCCTACATCCATTGTGTTGAGAGAGAACGTTATGACAAACATATTGAGGTCTGTTCTCCAGCATCATCACAAATGAATGGTTTTATGACAATGGTTATTTTTTTCTATATTTTATATAACTGATCAAAGTGGATGGTCACAATGAAAAAAAAAAATATATATATATATATATATATGGACTTGAAATACAGTATTGTGTCTGTAATAACTAACAGACACTTGTATGGCAAATGCCCAATTTAACCAAATTAAAATATGTTTGTTTGGATTTTTTTCTATATAAAAAAACATACTCTATTGCTAATACGATCAACATTTATGGAAGGAGTCTCCAGTGTCAGAACTTTGTAACAGTCAGTAAGTTTTCTGCCATGGGAAAGTCTTCAGAGTCTATAGAATACTTGCTTTTCTCCATTTTCTATGCAGCATGCTTCCGGGAGGTTCCAGAACAATAAACGTAGCTTTAAATGGATAAAAAGTATGAAATGTTGTATGGCCTTTTGACTGCATATTAATCTAGAGTATCCACCATAATTGGACAAATTCCCTAACAAATGTAATGAAAATTTATTCAAATAGAATAAGCATAGTTTATGAAGATTTATCTAGCAAGCTAAGTGGAGATCATTTCGCCTGGATATACAAGGTAGCTGTCTGGATAGCTACTTATGCGAATTACTTTGGATAGCAGGAATAATAGCACAACAGCTATAATCTCAACTAGTTTAAAGGGAAAATATTACCTAATCTGCACAGTTTAGAAGAGTCATAGCTTTAAAAAAAATGCATTGGCAGAAAAATCTAGAGTTTTAAATGATCATGGATCATTGGACATCTAGGTAGTAGCTTTCATGTTGGATTTCAATATGATTCATCACGTCAGATAGTTCAACTGATATTAAATTAATGTACTACAGTTCTGCTACACTTGGCAGTTACGTAAACCAATGGTGTTGGCGCTCTGCGTTCTCATCCAATTTAATATAAACTCTTATTTTACTCAAAAAATCTTAACCGAGGTACAATAACATATCATGCAGATGAAAACAGTAGGGTCTTACAGAACAGCAGGATTAAATGTTAGCGGTTGCATAATTTAACAAGATATGCTCCCACCTGACCACTTCTGGGAAGGGACAAACAATTTTCCATAGACGTTCTGTGTTGAATTACACAATTCTAACTGTTGACATGCATGCACACGTTTCTGTAGTAATGGTCCGTTCGTTCTGAGGCCGCGAATTAAGACAAATATTACAGCGGCTCTAAATGCCAGTCGAGATGGATTAGCCTCTGCGGTCTTTACATGCACGAGAAGATACTGAGGTAATGTTTCAGGATGACCGCCATCACCAGGCGATAAATAAACACTCTGAAGACACACGTTGTGCATGTATCGAACAAACTTGCTGTCTCTCTCACACACACACACACACACATACGCATGCAGATGTGCAATCCAAGCTGCCCAGACATTTAGGGCGGTCTAATTTAGGTTGCTAGGGCACAGGAACAGATCCGATACACTGGTATATTGGCATGTTTGCTTTGCTGTGTACACAAATAAATTATTTAAAAAAGTTCCTCAAGTGTCTTTAACCGCACACACACACACACACACACACACACACACACACACACACAAACACACACTGCAGTAGAGTGATTACTGAGTGATATAGAATAGTGATGAAAGGGTGTAAATGAGTCTCAGCTAGGTTTCTATTTCTTCATTAATCTGTTAGCTCTCATTACATTGAGACTGATTTATATTATCTCACAAAAGTGAGGCAGCTGTGGCTCAAGTGGGGCGGCTGTGGCTTAAGTAGTTAAGCGGGTTGTCCACTAATCTTAGGGTTGGTGGTTCGATTCCCGGCCCACATGACTGCACATGCCGAAGTGTCCTTGGGCAAGACACTGAACCTCTAGTTGCGCCCGATGGCAAGTTAGCACCTTGCATGGCAGCTCTGCTACCATTGGTGTGTGAGTGCGTGTGTGAATGGGTGAATGAGACACAGTGTAAAGCGCTTTGGATAAAAGAGCTATATAAGTGTGCAATTTACCATTTACACTTTGCTACAATGTAAAGTAGTGAGTGTTCAGCTTGTGTAACAGTGTAAATTTACTGTCCCCTCAAAATAACTCAACACACAGACATTAATGTCAAACCACTGGCAACAAAATTGAGTACTTCTCAAGGTTTGCTTCTCTCCAAAACATGTAAATTTACCTGTATTTCTCCATCTTCTCACTCCTCTTCTGGTCCTCTATGATTTCAACATTCATCTAGACAAGGCACAAGCAGCTGACCTTCTTGCTCTCCTACCCACATTTGACCTCAAGAAATTCACCACACCAGCAACACACAAAGCCGGCAAACAACATGACCTCATCCGTATTTGCGTACGTACATGACGACATACGTAATTGCACCACACACAATCTTCTCATTACTCCTCTTCACACCTCTGACCATTTCTTTATCCAGTTCTCTATTACTCTCCCCTCACCCCCTCCACTGTCTCCTCCCTCTGTCTCCTTTCGGCGCAATCTTCGCTCCCTTTCCCCTTCACATTTCACCTTACTTCCCTCTGACAGCCACCTCTCCACACTTGATTTAAACACTGCAACTGAAATGCTATGTAACACCCTAACATCTTCTCTTGACAGCATCTGCCCCTAACCTCCAGACCTGCTCACCTATAACCCTCTAGCCCTTGGCTCTCAGAAGCTCTGCGTAACAGCCGGGCCAAGCTAAGATCATCCGAAAGAAAATGGCGCAAATCTAACAACCCAACTGACCTAACCAATTACCAGACATTCCTCTCTTCTTTTTCCAACAGCATCTCCACTGCAAAAGCCACATACTACCAAGAGAAGATTGGTAGTTCTCAGAACACCTGCACTCTTTTCAAAACCTTTTCCACTCTTCTCTGTCCCCCTCTTCCCCCTTCTCCTACCTCTCTCATTGCAGATGACTTTGCCACTTTCTTTTCCAACAAGGTCACATCAATCAGGAACCAGTTCTCAACCCCAGACAAACATAGACCAGCTCCTCCTCCATGTAACTCCCAACTGACTTCCTTCTCTCCCCTCTCAGAGACTGATGTCTCTAAACTGCTCCTCTCTAGTCGTCCCACAACCTGTCCTCTTGATCCTATCCCTTCTCACCTTCTTCAGTCCATCTCTCCCACACTGTTACCTGCACTCACACACATTTTCGACACATCCCTCTCTACTGGCACATACCCTTCCTCATTTAAGCAGGGCCAGGTTACCCCACTGCTTAAAAAACCATCACTTGACCCTGCTGTAGTTGACAACTACAGACCGGTTTCCCTCCTCCCTTTTCTTTCCAAAACTCTTGAAAAAGCTGTTTTTAATCAACTCTCTAATTTTCGCACACAGAACAATCTCCTGTACCAAGCAGTCTGGCTTCAAGAGCAATCACTCTACAGAGACTGCTCTGCTTTCCATCACTGAAGCCTTACGACTAGCAAGAGCAACCTCTAGGTCATCTGTCCTCATCCTGCTTGACCTCTCTGCTGCTTTCGACACTGTGAACCATCAGATCCTTCTGTCAACTCTCTCCAGCCTGGGCATCACTGGAATGGTTCTGTGATGGATGGAATCCTATCTCTCTGACAGATCTTTCAAGGTATCATGGATGGGAGGTATCTCTGAAATCCAGCAACTCACCACTGGCATTCCACAGGGGTCAGTTCTGGGTCCACTTCTCTTTTCTATCTACACTACATCTCTAGAGCAGGTGATTGAGTCTCATGGCTTTTCATATCATTGCTATGCTGATGACACCCAGCTCTATTTGTCCTTCCAGCCTGATGATCCATCCATCTTTGCACGCATCTCTTGTCTGTTGGACATCTCGGCCTGGATGAAAGAACACCGCCTTAAGATCAACCTGGCAAAATCTGAGCTTCTCGTCATCCCAGCCCGTCCCTCAATCAACCACAACCTCACTGTACAGCTCGGCACAACCACACTCAAACCAACCAGGATGGCCAAGAACCTTGGGGTGACTCTTGATGACAGCTTGACCTTTACAGACCACATCTCAACAACTGCTCGGTCTTGTAGATTCATCCTGTTCAACATCAATCAAATCCGACCATACCTCACCGAACAGGCCACACAGATACTGGTCCAGGCTCTTGTTATCTCAAAACTGGACTACTGCAACTCTCTACTTTCAGGCCTCCCAGCCCGCTCCATCGGACCCCTGCAGATGATTCAGAATGATGCAGCACGCCTGGTCTTCAACCAGCCAAAGAGAACCCATATCACACCCCTCTTCATCTCCCTCCACTGGCTTCCTGTAGCCGCCCGCATCAAATTCAAGGCCTTGATGCTCACGTACAAGACCTTGTCTGGAACAGCACCCTCCTACCTCAACTCTCTCCTAAAGGCTTACATTCCCACATGCAATCTGCGATCGATTAGCGACCGATGTTTAGTAGTTCCTACTCAGCGCGCCACAAGGTCCCTTTCCAGAACCTTCACACCAACTATTCCTCAGTGGTGGAATGAACTTCCAACCTCAATATGGACTGCTGAATCTCTCACCATCTTCAAGAAACAGCTAAAGACCCACCTCTTCCGTCAACACCTAACCAACTCATAAAAAAAAATTAAAAAAACCTTACACCTCTACTTGGCGCAATTTGCTTCTTCTAGTATTCAATTAATGGATCTTGTACAGTAGCACTACTTGTATTGTTCTCTGCTTGATATCACTTTGCTTGTATCTCTCATTTTGTAAGTCGCTTTGGATAAAAGTGCCTGCTAAGTGAATAAATGTAAATGTAATGTAAATGTAATGATGCTCTATGGAATGTTCAAAATTTGAGGTTTTATTTATAACGACATCCTGATTGATTCTTTTCCAGAGCTTTGTCCTGGACTTGTTTTGATAGCTCTTTAGTTTCCATGATGCTGTTTGTTGAGGTATGTTCTCTACTTACTAACTCTGGGGCCTTCCAGGAACAGGCATATTTATTCTCAGATCATGTCACACTTTAATTGCACACATGTTAACCTCATTCAACCAGAAATAATTTTAGGAGTGAATACTTATTATTAGTAAACTATATTGATTTTCCGCACTTCAACATTATGGGATATCAGTTGGTTGATACAAGATATCATCTTGTTTTTATTCATTAGCAACTTGTCATTACATTTCATTGTAAAATATTTGAGTGGAATAGTGAATTATTATTATTTACTTATTGTTTATCATAAAAAAAAATATTGAATATTTTTGTCAATAAAATAAACTCGTATATGATTTATATTTTGTATATTAACATATTTGATGTAGATACTCTTCAAAAAATTATAGTATTACCATTGGCATTATATATTGGTATTTTAAAAGAGAAAAACAAACCCAAACATGAATAGATATATGAATATATATGCGATGTGGATTCACGCCTATATCATGCTGCACTAATAGCCTAACGACACTAACATTAGCTAATTTCGCTAGCCATATAGCTAACCACCAGTAAACTAGTTAGCATATTGACGTGATTGGGGTTTCAGGATCTCAATCTCCAGTCTTGATTTGCGTTGCCATTTTTTCCAAAATTGATTTTACATCGGCAAAACCTGTCAAAACCACTAATATTCTTGGCTACCATCTTCTAATCTTGAACGTGATTGGTCCAGAGCCATGGAGTTTATTTATTTACACTGCCAACTGAGCTTCATATGCAACACCCTAAATTATTGTTTTAAATTGAAAAATTGTGACCCAAATAAGCTATTTAACCAGGAAGAAAAACAGACAGAAACTCCAAATCCATGGAATTTAAGATGAAAACTGATTGGACTAATGTTTTATAAATGAGAACCAAGCTTTTTAGTTTCATCATTGCAATAACAAGGGCCTGTCAGATTGTGTTGGAAAATAATGTCCATAAGGAAATGTTAATAATTATGATTTAGAAAGACATCTGCCAGGCAACTGAAATTAATAATAATGAAATAGTATTATTAATATTATACATATCAGCAAGAAAGCATTCAGCAGAGTGGTGAATATGCCCTAGACATTGCTAATTCACAAACAATGTGTGTGTGCGTCTCTGTTTCAGCAGGAGGCCTAAGCATTCTCTGTGAATATGTGTATGTGGCCAGTTCAGTTGGTCCATTGAGAGGTGTGTGTGAAAAGACTGGCATGGACACCTGCTGCACTGGAGCAGCATATGTGATGGCCGGCTGGCACAGGAGCAGACAGATGGTATCTTGGCCCACACCCTGGTCATCCTAAGACTTTCCCTGTGAGAGCAGGACTAAAAGAGGACACATGACAGCCTGCCACTCTCTGGTAAACCGGTGCCAGCGGCTGAAGCATTCTGGAGGGCATGAGAAGTGATAGAGGACACAGCATGGAAAACTGAGGACTCACTGGGACCTTACAGGGTCTCTGCCTGTATTTCCTTAATTATCATAATTATGGATCAGTGAGCCACATGAGCAGGGAGATAACTGGCTATTGGTCCTAACTACATCATACAATTTAAATAATCTGAAAATGCCATAATGCCATCAGATGTTTCTTTGGGTTGTAACAGGCTAGCCCTTGTTTTGAGATGACCAGACACTAAAGGATTTCTCTCTGCTTCTTCAAGTACTGACGGAACGCATAGGAAGTTTTGGATTGCATAGGAAGTAATACATGCAAGATAGAGCCCCCCTCCGAATTCAAATCAAACCTTGTTTGAGAAGAGTGTAATCTTTTGACTTTGTATTTTTGTCGCAGTCAGGTAACGTGGTTGCTGAATTCTACCAAACAGACAAGAGAAGAAGAAAAAAAAAACAAATCAAAAGAACAAAAATGTCAAAAAATAAATTTAAAAATAAATAAATAATAATAATAATAATAATAATAATAATAATAATAATAATAATAATAATAACCCCACTAAAATTGTCTTTTTTGTGGCAAAAAGAAACTCCATGCTTTGACATATCAAATTAAAAAAAAATGTAAATATATTTTATCAAAATAATCTAAATAAAATTCTGTAAAGTTCTGTAAAGTAGTGCCATTTGGTCAATGGATCTTTAACAATTTTAAAGAATATTTTTCTTCACCATAAATGTCATTAATATATGGAAGAATATCTGTAGTTGTAAATGATTATTTAGTTTATTGTGGCAACAGTAAAAATGTGTAAAGAATCATGAACCAAATATTCATTCATTATCTTACCACTTGGCCAGGACTATCGTGGATCTGAAGCCTATCCCAGGAACGCTGGGCTCGAGGTAGGAATATACTCTAAATGGGATACCAAAAGTAGTTCTTCTAAAGAGTATACTTTAAGTAAAAGACCCAGGTTTGTCATAGCAGAACATCAATCGATAAAGACAGAGAATTTAGGAGATTTCAGAGATGCTAGTGTGTCACTGCTAATGAGCTACAAATTTTCTGCCTCATTGACCCTACATCTACTGTGCTTCTGTTTCTCTTATGTTCGTCATGTGTGGAAATGAGGGCAGAAAGCAGTTGTTGTTCACAGGAAGTCCCACTTGCCTAATAACTTTAACACGTTGTCATCCTACAACCAACAACTCCCCTTCCGCTGCTCACAGACAGACACACAGAGAGAGGAAAAGTTAGAGGGGTTGGATCTACTTTAATAATTAACCCCTTAAGCCCTGGGCTTGTTATTCAGTTATTCATCATAAAAGCATGTTATTTGGTAACTATACTCCTAGAAAATTTTCACCCCTTATATGTTCCACGTAGGACTCAGTAGCCAGGAACCTTTATTTCTCCACTAAATGGCTAAAAACTACAAACTTTTTACCACCCACTTACCCAGTTTGAAGAAAGGTTATTCAAATCAGATGCGTTGGATAGAGTTTAGGTTAAGAAAAAAAACACGTGTAATCCACAAGAGTGAATTTTCAGAAGTAATATAACACTATGTACGGGTGCTAAGTAGAACCCTACAACTATCAGAAAAGGTTCCAAATAGAACCTTTTCTATTTGGAAGAAATAAGAGCCCTTAATTAACCAATGATACCTTAAACAACCATTGAAGTACATGTTTGAAAAATGTATACAATCATAAAAAAAGTTCCTCAAGGATTCTTTGGATAGGTAAGGGTGCTAGCTTCCTATGTGACTGAAAGGAAGGGTTAAGTTGAGGGGAAAACCAAAGAACTCTTACTCAGTACTAGACATAATCGAGTCTGGCGTTGGCTGTGGCTGTGGCTCAGGTAGTAGAGCGGGTTGTCCACTAATCGTAGGGTTGGCGGTTCGATTCCCAGCCCATGTGACTCCACATGCCGACAAGACAAGACACTAAACCCCAAGTTGCTCCCGATGGACAGTTAGCGCCTTGCATGTCAGCTCTGCTACCATTGGTGTGAATGGGTGAATGAGACACAGTGTAAAGCGCTTTGGATAAAAGCACTATATAAATGCGCCATTTACCATTTTAGAATAAAATTAGCTCCCTTTGTGTCCTTCTTAAAATGGCATCCAATGTAATACCTAGTCGATTGTTTAGCTCCCTGGAATTCTGAATGTTTTAATCAGGTCAATGGGATTTTTGAACACTGTAACAGCAGTTTAGGTTTTAATAGCAAGATTTTATCAGTGAATTAAAAAAAATCCTGTCAGGTTCAAGGTATTCCATCTTTCAAAGGTATTTAATAGATTACACATAAATGAGGTGATGGAAAACAGGGCAAGCTGTAACGCTGCCTTTCATAATCATGTCAAACTATACATCGTGCAAAAACGGCGATCTGTGGTTGGCAGTTTCACATATGATACAGTGATATGATTTGCTAATTAGGGATAAACATGCATGTGAATTGTGTGTGGAAAAAGAACATTATACAAGAGCAACCCCTTTACAAAGACAAGACCTCAGATTAATGTTGAACAGCATTACACTGCACAAATAATTGCACGTATCTGCACTTTATACCACTTACAATCAAACGTTATATTATTATTCCTTTGATTCCTTGATCCATGACAGAGCACTTTTACTGTGGATGTGTTGTCAAGCTCACAAATCAGCATGGAATATTTATAGCACGATGGGGCAAGCCCAGACATGCATTGTGCTGGGAGAGAGAAAGAGAGAGAGAAAGAGAGAGAGAGAGAGAGAGAGAGAGAGAGAGAGAGAGAGAGAGTGAGAGAGAGTGCAGGGGAGAGAAAGAGAGAGAGAGAAAGAGCGCGAGAGGGAGAGAAAGAGAAGAGAGAGTGAGAGTGAGAGAGTGAGAGTGAGAGAGTGAGAGTGAGAGAGGGTGAGAGTGAGAGAGTGTGAAAGTGAGAGAGAGTGAGACTGAGAGAGAGTGAGAGAGAGAGTGAGAGAGAGACTGAGAGAGAGAGTGAGAGAGAGTGAGAGGGAGTGAGAGAAAGTGAGAGAGTGTGAAAGTGAGAGAGAGTGAGACTGAGAGAGAGAGTGAGAGAGAGTGAGAGTGAGAGAGAGAGTGTGAGAGTGAGAGGGTGAGAGTGAGAGTAAGCGAGAGAGTGAGACTGAGAGAGAGAGAGAGAGAGAGAGAGTGAGAGAGAGAGTGAGACTGAGAGAGAGAAAGAGTGAGAGAGAGTGTGAGACTGAGAGAGAGAGTGAGAGAATGAGAGAGAGAGTGAGAGAGAGTGAGAGTGAGAGAATGAGAGAGAGAGAGTGAGAGAGAGAGAGAGAGTGAAGGGGAGAGAAAGAGAGAGAGAGAAAGAGCGAGACAGGGAGAGAAAGAGAAGAAAGAGAGAGAGGGAGAGAAAGAGAGAGACAGTGAGAGTGAGGGAGAGAGAGAGTGAGGGAGAGAAAGAGAAGAGAGAGAGAGGGAGAGAAAGAGAGAGAGAGAGAGAGAGTGAGAGAGTGAGAGAGAAAGAGAGAGAGCGAGAGAGAGAGAGACAAAGAAAGAGAGAGTGAAGGGGGAGAGAGAGAGAGAAAGAGAAGAGAGAGAGAGGGAGAGAAAGAGAGAGAAAGAGAGAGAGTGAGAGAGTGAGAGAGAAAGAGAGAGAGCGAGAGAGAGAGAGA
>JAFFST010046309.1:0-7500 GCA_022414735.1 Noturus placidus | reverse complement strand
CAGTAGAATGAGCTCTTGTGCCCAGAGGCATGGCAAGACCGCGCACCTGGTAAGCCATAGAGATTGCTTCCACTATCCAGTTAGAGATGTGTTGCTTTGACACAGCATCACCCTTACTCTCACCACCAAAGCAGACCAGCAGCTGCTCCGACTAACGCCACTGGCCGGAGCAGTGGACATAAGTACAGAGAGCCCTTCCCGGACACAGCAGATGCATCCTCTCTTGTTCCCATGTGAGGAACCGAGGAGGGCAGAAAGCCTGCAACACCACAGGGTGGGCAGCCAATGTAGGCACTTTAGGAATATAATCCGGCCTAGGATACAGGAAGGCCTTGGCTAGTCCAGGGGCAAAGTCAAGGCAGGAGGGGGCAACAGAGAGAGCTTGTAGACCTCCCACTTGCTTGAAAGATGTCAGGGCCAGTAGAAGAGCTACCTTCAGAGTCAGATGCTTCTCAGAGGCTGACTCTAAGGGCTCAAACGGGGCAACTGACAGACCTTCCAAGACCACAAACAGGTCCCAGGAAGTTATTCGCGGCTTGCAAATAGGCCTCAGCCATCTGACACCACGCATGCATCTCGAAGTTAGAGGATGTTCAGAGGCTCCATCAACAGGGGTGTGGCTGGCTGAAAGTAGCTGCCTGTAGCTACTGCGCAGTTCACTGGGTCTAACTGACGTTCCTCACACCACAAGACAAAAAGCCACCACTTGAGCGCATACAATTTCCTTGATGGTGCTCTAGCGTTTAACATGGTCTCTACAACCTCAGTTGTGAGACCAGACTCTATTCATTCAAACCTTTATTTAACCAGAATAAAAAAAACTCTTTAAGATTAATACAAGAGTGGCCTAGCATGTGGCAGCAGCACGGTTACAAATAGATACAGAGCTATGAGCTGGTGCCCCTCAGGGGCCAGACCCACAGTCATCATAGTTCTGGCCGAGTGTGATAACTCAGCCCTCTGGTTCTCATCTCCGAGAACCATATTCGAGTTGGCCAATAAGGTGCTACTAGCAGCAGATGTAGACAGTCCTGGCGAACTTTTGTTAGAACTTGTGGGAGCAGAGCCATCGGGGGAAAACATACAGACATTACCTCAGCCACATGTGCAGCATGACGTCCAGCCCTAATGGTGCAGGAGGAGTGAGGGTGAACCACAGCTGGCAGTGTCTTGTCTCCTCAGAGGCAAACACATCCACTTCCGCTTGCCAAACCTCCACCATATGGACTCCACCACTTGTGAATGGAGCCTCCAACCCCTGGGCCTCAGGCCCAGCCTCAGTGATGCAAAGCTAGGAACTGTGGGCACCTCCAAATACTCAGAGCACGTAAGCATCGCCGCGTGACACTGATTACTCTCAGAGGTTTCATCCTTGGATGAAACCCCTGAATTTTCAGCCACCACTGAAACAGTCGCATGTGTAATAGGCCCAATGGTATTACGTTGGCTGCTGCTGCCATAAGGCCCAAGAGCCTCTTGTAAAGGCTGGTGGGTATGCCCCTTTCTTGCTTTGGCCCCTTTGTCCAAAAGGGAACTTATTTCCTGTGCTAACATTAGGCTTTGCTCTGTGCTGACAACTGTGGTGAGCACACCTCTGAACCGAGGGTTCGAGCTCTGAACTGGACCCGGTAACCCTTTTCTATGGTAGATAGAACCCATGGGGATACACTTGGCAGTAGTTTTCACGCTACCAAATGGTCTTTCAGTGATGTTAGCTTTTCCACATTTTGGTGGAGGGAAAGCATCAGATTTCTATCACCCTGTGACAGCTCGCTGACCAGAGAAGACTGAAAAGGTGGGTTGGCCATGGCCAGGGCAGACGCTACAGTAGCACCGGGGGCTGTTTGCCCTAGCAGCCTCATGCCCCATGATAAGTCCCTCTGTGGCCCCTCAGGCCCCTTCCTTGCCTGCTTTGCTTTTATGCTCATTCTTAGATCATGCCTCTTAGCAGGCTGTGGCTGTGGCCGCCTGATCCCCTTGGCTTTCTGTGGGGGGAGGCGGGCTGCCACACTTGTCTTCTGCGTCTCACTTGCACCAGCTTTGCTGGCCCGTGCTCCACTCGGCCCGGGCGTACTCGACACGAAGGGGATGGAACTGGCTGAATGCCGCCGTTTTCTGTTTTGCCTCTCGAAACTTGTCGGCAATGGCATTGACCACACTGCCAAATAGGCCAGAAGGTTTAACAGGGGCGTTCAGCAAGGAGACCATATCTTTGTCCCCCATCCCTGGCCGCTCTGCCACTGCCTCAGGCCCAATTCCCTCACCAGTATCTAGCTCACTCATCACTCACGTCTGCTTGGTAGGCCTACAACACTGCCATTGTATGCAGGGACCCACAAGCAAGACCCACTGCCACATAGGCTTTGCCCACCAATGCCGAAGTGGCCTTACATGGCTTAGAAGTTAAAGTTGGCCTCCCTAAATTACCTGCCGTTGATGGAGAGAGGTGGCTTGCAAGCGCCTCCTCCACCTTTGGCATCGCTACATAGCCGTGCTGCTCACTCCCCATGATGGCTGAGTAATCAGACATTGTGTGGTTATAAACACGTCTAGTGTATGGTTTGCTCCAGAAGCGTGATACCTCCTCATGCACTTCTGGGAAAAAGGGGAGTTTTCTGCAGTGTGAGGGAGCTTTATATTTATTCTCACTGGAGAGGAAGCGCTCATCCAGCCTGCTACGAGACAGTCTATATTCAACTTTTGAACTGCCCTAGTGATCACCTCAAGTAGCTCTTTATATGCTTGAGAGCTGCTGCCGGTTTCTGGTGCAATGGCACCCTCTACCGCCTCATTGGAGTCAGCAAGGGTGTTTTGGCTTTCTATAGGAGAAGGAGGAGTCGCGATGCGAGCTCTAAAGTCAGGCGGAGAGACGGACCCAGAAGACAGAGCGAGAGATCGAGCAGCATTCAACTCTGGCTCCTCTTCCAAATCTATACAAGAACCCCAGGACTTGAGCCGGCTGGATCCGCGAGACTCCCAACTCCCTTCGGACGAGAAGTGAGCAAGCTGAGAGTGCAGTTGCCTAATCGTGAAATGTTCACAATGGTGACAGTCAGACCCCTCGAGGGCTGTTCTACATGTTCTACATGCTCTACACCCAAACACTTCACGCAGAAAGCGTGTCCATCTCCTCCTGTGATGAAACGGGAGCAAGTCGGAACACACTTCCTGAAATCTCTCTTGCTCATTATTTCACTTTCTTTTCTTTTCTTTTTCTAAAAAAGGATAGAAAAGTTGAGAGATATTGAGAAATACAGAGTAGAAATGAAGCATTTCTTTTTTCTCACACACACACACCAGACATGCAGTCTCACTGAAGATAATAAGGCTGTCGGCGTGGTTTGCAGGTGCCATATATATCATGCGACATGCTTAATTGCCACGTCACCTGATCATGGCAGGCCTTTAAGTAGAGGCATGATTTTACACAAGCTTCAGATACCGGTCACGCATGCAAGGCGTTCCCATACTGTTATGCTAAATGCAACGTCGAAGTTCCCTTTGAAAGGGAACACCTGTTTAACCCCATCTCTGATCTCCGCTACCAGACAGTTTTTATTTATTAGTTAATCCACAATTCTAGGTGTCTTAAAGAGCTTCTCAGGTTCCTCAACGTAGCACTAACTGTGTGGAAGAAATGCTTGATGAAATCTCTCAGCTATTACTAAAGCAGGAAGTTTCTCTTCTGCATGTGACTCTGGAGATCTTCTCCCACGTTCGTCCTATTTATAACCCGAGGAACATCTTCACCACCAGTCAACTGAAACCTCAGCAAGTTTTACACAAACCTCTCTGAAATACATCAGGCTTAAAGTTCACCTTCTTCTACACACACACACACACTAAAATTTTAAACATCTACTGTAGCAGAAGAACACCTACAACACCTACAATGACCACATTTCACTTCCAGTCAATCAAGAACCCTGAAATCTATGCAAGAACTATTACAGAAACTCCTTTTAAATGTCAATTCACTGAAATGTTCTCATTAAAATTAGAACACTCTTGAGAGAACTCTATAAAACCCTACAAATTAGAACAATTTCCAAGCTAAGAACCCTTGATTACATAAAGAACCCTAGAATGAATCATTAGATCCTCGTACATGAACACCGACCTCCAAAACTCTAACATTAGAGATCATCAAGTCCTAAACATTTCTACACAACATCCAGAGAAAAGGTTTGATGTGAAAGCATACAACAGAAGCCGTCCATATCAGAAGGTCTCCAAGCAGAACCCTTTTTAGAAGCTAAGAACATTTTTGGATCCAAAGAAACATTGAAGAATGCAAGTAGCAAGAAGGTACATTTTAGCGATTGTTAATATTCATGACAAAAACGAGCATTAATTTAGAGTTAGTATTGCACCCAGTTAATACACACCTTTTTTTTTTTTTTAAAGGATAAGAAAGGGTTTTTAGGTACACAGTGACTTCACTGAGACTGACACACAGAGGCCACGCCACCATTTCATTTCCTCTCCATCACTTTCCTCAGGAATATTAGCCTTTTAGAAGGAACCACACTTGAATATAAGTCTGTGTGTGTGAGTGTGTGTGTGTGTGTGTGTGTGTCTGTGCTCATAACTGTGTTTGAGGTTAATCAAATGCAAAGCACTCTCATCACGCCACAGGCTTCGCTAATCGCCACGGCGACAGACAGCGCAACCCCAATTAGGCACCCGGCGAACTGTTCTCGTACTTACACACCGCACCGGCATGCAGCTGTCAGTGTGTGTGTGTGTGTGTGTGTGTGTGTGTGTGTGTGTGTGTGTGTTGCTGATTTCAGCATATAGCACAGTGCAGCTTTGCTCGGCCATTTTAATTTAACCACATGTCAAGGAGAAATACACTACACATACTTTATATGTGTGAGAGTGTGTGTGAGTGTGTGCTTGTGTGTGTGTGTGTGTTGAATAAAAACACATTTTTATTCAATGACACATGGCAGTGGGGCCAATAAAATAACACTGGTTTAGTCCACTGGTGTCATTTCCATGCAAACAAAGGAAAAAGGGAAATAAAATGTCTTGAGTTGAAATATGCTGGAGATCAGTTAATTAGTGGATTAAAATGTTTTATTCCTCTTTTATCACAGCAAATTTCCAAAAATTTAAATATTTTGTTAATTAAAGAGTGTCACTTTTTTTTAATCCAATTATCGCTACATGTTGTGGAACATCAGTGAAACAAGTGAGTTCCTGTTTTCACTTGCGCTATAGCAACTATAAACTGTTGTTCCTTCAACCGCCCTCTCTCTATTCCCTCTCTCATGAAGGTAACTGCAAAAAAGCGTTAACTCCTCTATCTTGGAGATCTCGGAAAACTTTAAGTCTGACACTGGAGACTCCTTCCATAAATAAACATCTCCTTATAGAAAACTTCACCGTATCAACAACTAGAACATTCTTAATCTGTGCAAGTCCCTGAAAACGAGCTGTTACCATAGAAACAATGTCTTAGATTAAGTGTTTTTAATAAAAAATAAATGTGGGCTGTGATATTAAAAGTAAAAGTCCCTCGAGGTAAAAAGCTTTGAGACTGAGTGTATTTATCATGAGTCGGAATTAGAGGCAGACGCAGAATTAGACATGCAGAATCTCAGTGAGACCACCGTGCACTGCGGAACCTGGCTATATACACACACCAGTGCTAATGAGACATGTGACAAGGTGCAGTGGCTGATGGGAAATTACATGACAGTATTATTAATAATAATAACATCTTTGATCTAATGACTTGTAATATAGTTAGAACTAGGTTCATTTGTATATTATTTTTCTATAGTAATTGCTGTAATTGAGTATATAAAGGTTTACTCTCAGGTCTGTGGATTTGGCCCCGCTGTCAGATACACTGACACAGTTTTCCCTGATCAGGATTGAGTTACTTACAGGATGTATTCCCATTCTGTGCATCCAAATCATCATATAAAACAAATTCTTGTCTTATATGATGTATGTATGTATGTATGTATGTATGTATGTATGTATGTATGTATGTATGTATGTATGTATGAAGACATGTCTGATTCATGAACAAATCAGAATCTAATTCACGAATCTGTGACAGATTCACAGGTGTGTCTGTGACTCATAAACCAGTCCACATCAGATTCACAAATGAATCTGTTTCTGATTCATTGATGAGTCTATGACTGCTCATGGACAAATCTATTTCTGAGTCATGACCGATTCATAAACAAATCTGAGTCTGATTCATAAACAACTCTGAGTCTGATTCATAAACAAATCTGAGTCTGATTCATAAACAACTCTGAGTCTGATTCATAAACAAATCTGAGTCTGATTCATAAACAACTCTGGGTCTGATTCATAAACAACTCTGAGTCTGATTCATAAACAACTCTGAGTCTGATTCATAAACAAATCTGGGTCTGATTCATAAACAAATCTGGGTCTGATTCATAAACAATTCTGGGTCTGATTCATAAACAAATCTGGGTCTGATTCATAAACAAATCTGAGTCCGATTCATAAACAAATCTGGGTCGGATTCATAAACAAATCTGAGTTTGATTCATAAACAAATCTGGGTCTGACTCATAAACATCTCTGAGTCTGATTCATAAACAACTCTGAGTCTGATTCATAAACATCTCTGAGTCTGATTCATAAACAACTCTGAGTCTGATTCATAAACAACTCTGAGTCTGATTCATAAGCAAATCTGTGTCTGATTCAATAAAAAATCTGATTCATGGACATGTCTGATGTGTAATGATATTATACATAATGCTGATTTTAGTATAAATGCCCACTACTCCATATTTACATGTCATTTGCATAAGATACGCCCATTTTTTATTAATGTATACTTCCTTTATAGAGGTATTTTACTCTGTGTACTAATATCTAATTTACATGAAACACACCTTAATTAGTGCAGCTGCTGCAGAAGTGATAAAATAAAAAAGAAAGCAGATGTGTGTGTGTGTGTGTGTGTGTGTGTGTGTGTTGATGTACATACCACTTTCGGTAGCACAGCCTCCAGTGTCTCTTTAATGGCTGCCCGGAGGCTGCTGCCATCAACAATGGAGGCCAACCGCAGCAATGCATCCTGGGAAAAAAAAGGTTGGTTAAAGGTTAAAGTTTAATAAAGCAGCAGACAGTGTGATACTGACACTTCTACTGAAGCCTGACAATGAGGTCATTCACAATGATTACTATAACACACACACACACACACACACACACATACACACATTTTTATTTCCATATGTTAATACTTGGCTACATCCAGCCTTGTGGTGCAGTGTGTTGGAGCTCTTTGACCTTTGATCCCTGCCCTTTGGCTCTAATCATCATTAGACATGTTTGTGTAATGAGTCTGATGATTAGAGCGGCAGTTCAGACGTTTGGTTATTAGTGAAACAAGTCATTAAATGTCAGACATTAAAATGCCTGTGAGACTCTGTGTGCTAATAAGAGAGAGAAAGAGAGAGAGAGAGAGAGAGAGAGAGCGGTCTCTCTCTC
>JAFFST010046308.1:19761-57262 GCA_022414735.1 Noturus placidus | reverse complement strand
ATTGTTTAAATTGGTTTGATGTTCCGAAACACTTAAGTGTGACAAACATGCAAAGGAACAGGAAATGAGGAAGGGGGCAAACACTTTTTCACACCACTGTACATTCCCTCAGAATTAGTGGAGTCTTTTCTGCTCATTTACTTGCCAACTACCAGTACCAGTAGCACTTTTTGAACATGACCCAAGTAACTAGACACTTGTCAACTACCCGAGCATCTCAGTCAGTAGAGCGGGTTGTCCACTGATCCGCTAATCGTAGGATTAGTGGTTCGAATCCTGGCCCGGGTGATCCCATGCCAAAGTGTCCTTGGGCAAGACTCTGAACCCTAAGTTGCCCCCGATAGCAAGCTAGCACCTTGCATGGAAGCTCTGCTACTATTGGTGTATGAGTGTGCTCTCGTTTGTAAGTCGCTTTGGATAAAAGCGTCTGCTAAATGAATAAATGTACATGTACTGGTAGTCCTCCATTTAGACATAGAATCACGTTTCTATATTTAACCTTCCACCTTCCCATTTCTTCTGAACCATATATCCGTGATAAATTACTCTACCTTTCTCTTTAACCGTGTCTTCTGTTGCTGTGTCTGATTACTTAGTACCATGTGGAGCAATGTCTACTTTAAGATAAACTAATCAATAAGGATGCTGATCCCCCAGCGGTTGCAGTCGTGCAGAACCTTGAGGAGGGCACTGATCTGGGAGAGGGAGGCCGTAATGAGGTGTGCATGAGTGTGTCTTTGGACCCGGAGAAATCTACCACACATGGCTAGAATACTAGAGAGGTCCAGCTTGACTCTTGAGCCTGACAGAAATCAATGCGCTCCTTTGTGTTATAGCCAGTTTAATTCAGCTGCTGATATTTTTTTTCCCTCCCTCTTTCTCGGTTGGGTTAGACGAGCATTTAATGATCCACCTAAAAAGTATGGGTAATCAATTTATTACAGGCTTAATGTATGTATCCATATCCAGCCTTAATTAATATAAAGGGAGGAAGCTGCAGTGACATGCAAACTGTGCCACAAGGGGGATGGTGGTTAAGGAACTGTGTCAGGGAAGAGGATTTGTATCCATGCTGTGGTTTTCTCTTTAATTAAAAAAAAAAAAAAACTGTTCTGTGTATAAGATAGAGATAGGCGCGGCTGTGGCTCAGGTGGTAGAGCGGGTTGTCCACTCATCATAGGGTTGACGGTTCGATTCCCAGCCCGCATGACTTCACATGCCAAAGTGTCCTTGGGCAAGACACTGATGGCAAGTTAGCACCTTGCATCGCAGCTCTGCTACCATTGGTGTGTGAATGTGTGAATGAGACACAGTGTAAAGTGCTTCGGAACTGCTAAGGTTAAAAAAAGAACTTTATAAGTGCAGACCATTTACCATGTTGAACTTTTTTTTTTTTTCACAGTAGAATGTATTGAATTAATGTGACATCTCAAAAGAATGAACTTAAAAAAAAAAATAGTAGCTTACATCACTAAAGTTGAAATTTAATTACCTCACATGCAACTATGAACACAATTAGCTATGTCGGTAAATTTCAAATTAAATAAATATTGTTTTGGGGGATTCCCAGTAACAGTATATGCGTCAGTTCTCCTTTCTGCCTAAACTTCATGCTTTCTCCTGCCTTTGGTACAAAACATTAGACTACTTCATCATTCTATAAAAATAGGCTTGAATCCTGAAGCATGATGTCCGATTTTATAACCTGCATAACAATGAATGTAAAAGCCTTATTATTAAATTAAACCAAATATTGCATTGACTAATGTGATCATTACAATTTTGAATTATCCATAAATTAGTATTTAGATTCCTATTAGGTGTTTATGTCCATGTTTGCCATCTTCTCATTTATACATAATCACATCAGTCTTTCTTTTAATTTATTTCTTTTTAATTGTCTTTTGCAGATACAGTTGGCAAGGGGGAAAAGTATTTTGATTCGTCTGTCTCCATGTTCTATCCTACATGAAAAAAATAGGGTTTGCAATAGGGTGATCAAGTGCTATTTTATAAGCTGCCGAATAATGAGTCTGGAAGTGAGTCTGCTTACCATCTCTCATTTGTACTTAAGTGTATTGGTCTTTCTTTAAATGTACTTCATTTGTAATTGTCTAACATGCAATTGTTATATTTGAAGGCAAAAAATGATTTGGTTTATTCAGACATATTCAGACTATGTTTCTGGATAGTTTGAAGGAGCCATATCCATTTCTTGGCAAATGCTTCTGTCATTTTGGAGGTATTTTAATATCTGATAGAACATCTGATAGGGCTCTTAGCTCTACACCCCGTAACTCCTTCATGGATAATGACATTATTATAGAACTATTGAAACACAGCCAAACAAAGCTCATGATTGAAACGCTACATCATGTCCCATCAAACATGTCTTTTCCATCCTTACAGAGTTTCATATTGGTTGATTTTTATTTATTTCATTGTTTTTGAACCAGAGGAAGGTTGCTGCAGCTGAGCAAGTCTGAGACTAGAGCACTGAGGGGAAATTGGGTGACAAGTAAGGAGTTGACGAGGGCCTCATTGATCAGATGATGGAGTGTTGGTGTGTTTTTTTTCCCAGATAGAGACCAGTCGAGCCTCGGGTGGCCATGTGATAAGTGGAAACCAGTTGTACAGAACAAATGAGAGAAAAATGAGACATGAGAGAAATTAAGGAAATTGAGGTCACTAGAGAACAGTGGTGCTGCTTTCCACCCAAATGTTACACACCTATGCAAGGCTTTTCAGTGAAACATCTCTCCGGAGCCATTTGAGAGTGATGAATAGAGACAAATGAAGCAGGTGAAAGCATCATTGTGCAGCGGCTTCACACTGCATTTGGCTTGGCACTTATGAAAGTCAAGCTGTGTTTACTATTGATCTTCTCTTAATGGTCATTTAGAATGATTAAAGGGTTTAGGCAAGCCCAAATTCCTCAGAGGCCACAATGTACTGGCATACACGCTCTGTTCATTACTCTCTAAAAGGAACGGGAATGACCCTTGGCAGGCCCTAATACACTGACCGATCCGAGTGTGAGTCCAGTCCATATTAACATACTGCAACTCAAATCTGCAAAGACGCTCATTAACTGGGAACGTCTGGGCTTTAGTAGACTGTAAGAGGTCTGTTTGCAAATATGCAATTATAAAATCTGTATGCCCATAAACTCTCTCTCTCACGCACACACACACACACACACACACACACACACACACACACACACACACACACACACAGGTCTGGCACAGGGTTTGTGGTCTAGTTGCAATTTTATGGCATGTTACGATTTATAGGAATAATGTCAAACAGGAAACGCTTTGAGGGAACATTTGCCTAATGCATCAAGGCAGATTTTATGCCTTTTCACCACTTGGCAATTCAAGCCATTGTAGAATATTTCAAAGACATAAAATATAACTTATAAATGCCATATCAGATGCTATTTTGAATTGCTCCATTCCATCTAACAATTTATACTGCAACAGAAATTGGAGACAGACAAATATTTGTATAGCTTATAGTTTACATGCATCAGTAGAAACAGTGTTCATTGATTTCCCTTCTTCAGGGTGGCAGAAACAAAAATAGTAAAATAGCATGCTAAAATCTGATACAGCATTTGATGATTGCATTTATTTTGCATCCCTTTCTTGAACTTATACCCTCCTACCAGATGTTCCCATAGCAAATTGACCAAAAGTCATTCATTGTTAATGAGAGCAGATGATGTAGCAACAGTCCACTGATGATGCAAAGTAAGTGTTTGATCTGAGCTTAACTTCATTCAAATGAGTAGCCAAGTGAAAAGCTTTCTCTTGATAGGAGTGATATGCTTATTTCAAGGTATTTGTTCCTAATTGCAACCCCTGGAAATACAGTACATTGGTTTTGCTGTGACAAAAAGTTCATACACCTTGGTATAAAGATAAACCACCTGATTTGTAGTCCAATGCAAGTTATTTAGCTAGCAATGTAGTTGCACAGCCATATCAGACTAGCCACTTTCAGAAATCAAGATAGAAGACTGCACATTTCTTTGTCTTGGGGCTAGTAACATCAATACTTCATCTTTTGAACCGAATATGTAACTTTTACCTGGGATGGTGCACGTGATTTACCACTAATTAGCTTTAGAGGTACATCAGTGAAACTTGATGTCCATTTAATATTTTTTTTTTTTTTTTTTAAGTATAAAGTTTCATATTACATAGTATAAAAGTACAAACATGTTCCTTGATGGTACCACAACTGTGACAAAGAAAAGTACAGTTTGGAAGCTTTATTTCTGAGAGTGCAGAGAAATTATAGCAAGAGACTAGCAAGGTAAAAAGAAAAGGTGGCAGGATAAATGGTTGTAGGTTTCTAAATTGGTTCTACTTTAAACTTTATTACTATTATTTTTTTTTCTTCAAATGGAAAGACTCTACAAACAACAATACTACAAACTGAAGAATCTTCTATGGTGTTGATACCTTTGACCTGCCCGTCTTTCATTCATGATTGACTTTGACCATTTGCTTTTAAAAAGCTTTTACATTAGCATGTTTAGTCACCTGTGTCTATTTGTATCCATAATTATCCTTCTTTTTTCTGTCTCTCTTAGAAAGGCCAGACTTTTCTTTTAGGCATTTCCTGGAAAAATAAGTGGTGTCTGACATTAAAGCTTGAAAAGTGTTAAAACTGTTAACCTTTCAGCAGATCTTCAGAAACACTCTAGCATATGGTGTAATATACTTCATAAATCCATATCACAACACACACTACCTTTACTTTTGCAGGACCGGTATTAGCCAAATATACTGGAAATATTGATGCTTCACTGCGCTACTGGAACTTCTCCTGGATAGCAGAGGATGTTCTTGGCTTCCCAGAGGACACATCAATGAGTTTGGGTAAGTCATCAGCTTTGAAAACCTTCATATAGAAGAAAGATAAGCTCTTTATAGGATGTGACATGTGAGCAGCTTCCTGTCACCACATATATGCAGCACTTTCTTATTGAACACTTAGTTTTACAGCTTATCAATGCCTGAGCTGGTATGTGTGGAATGCAGTTACTATGATCAATATACAAGTCAAGCTTTTCACTTGTAAGAATATTAGACTAACTGATATAAAAGCATTGTAGGTGAATATGGTGAGAGAGTGATATAAATAGAATTAGACAGACATGAGGATAGAAAGCCGGAGAGAATTCATCCAGCTGAATATTCACAATGCATTGAACATTGAACAATTAATAGCGCATAGACTGCTTTTTATGACAAAATCTTTTTTATCTAGTCGATACACATTTGGCTGCTGATGTTATCGCTGTTTGCCAACCCTGAGGATGAATAATGTGTAAAGACACTAGAAAAGCTTATGTGCGGGAAATGAAAACTAAATGAAGTAGACAAAGTGTCTGGTGGTATACAACCATGAATATATGCTCACTCTTTTTTCTACCACAACGGGTTTAACTATGCTGTTTTAACACATCTGCGCTGATTGGTGCAGGAGAGTTTGAATGGTAATTATCACTACCATAAATGTACCATTACACTTAATTTTAGGCCTATTAATCCTTTTTTATTACTTTTTTGTTCCCTCTCTGTGCATTTTTGATTATTTTCGGCTGAACATTTTCCTTGGCATCCCTGGGGGTCAGTTAATTTAATATTGGAAACTTCAAACACCTGTTCTGTAAAGCTATCAATCATTCCACACTCATTGTCAATTGGATTAGCTGACATTTTGGTGAAAAAAAAATAAAATAGCCTGCACCTTTTGCGTACTTCTGAGTGATCGATTATAGCGGGATACTCCAAATGCGTTACAATGCGTAAAGGTTGGTATGTCTGGAATCTTATTCATCATCATAAAGTAGCCCAGAGAAGTATGTGAGCATCTGACATTTCTGCTCATTTAATCCAAAGATTATTCAGAAAGATACTTATTGTTCTGAATTTCATGAATTGTTACAATTACAATACCCTTTTTGTTAAAGTTGTTACAGTTACAATAACCGTTTCACTCCATTCTTTCGTATAATGCCATATTTAACCCTGTACTCACATATGCAGCAATGTGATGCAACACAATTATTCTTAGTAAAAACAGCTGAGTTACAAAGCAGGCGAAGCAACATTTAGAGAAACAAAGTGAGTGGAGTTTAACTTAATGCAAATTAAATCTTGTGTCTACCAGTGAAAGTATGGAATGGTAGAACGGTTATTGTTTTCCATCCTAATGTAAAACATGATCCATGTTTTTTAGTTCCTTGTTGCAGCTCCTGGGCCTGCAAGTGTAACTTGTCATGCAGCAATGGGCTTGATATGTTTCATATACCCAATGAACCAGTGCCAGAGTTTTCACCATAAATAGATGGCAGCGATTGCAAAGAGTGAATGCTGGTTTGGCTCATTCTGACAAGAGTAGACAGTGATTCACTGTATGGCTCTGATTTATGTGCAAGCATTTCTCTCCAGAAATTGTATTTAAAGTGAAAAGACAAATGATTTGTGGGGTCAGATGGATGGTTTTTGCATAGATTCTGTGGTTTGTGTCATGTCACACTCGCCACATTGAGTAGTATGGAAGTATTTTGCTGACAAATTTCAAAAGCAATTGCAAACTATTTGCAATTGTGTTTTCCTAATTGTGCACGCATAAATTGTGACACAATGCAAATGAAAATGTGAATCGTATATTACCGCTTGCATTGTTCTTTACACGAACGTAGTGTCTGCCAAATTTCAAATGGAAATGCAAAGTCCATTTGCAATTGCATTTCCCATGTCTTACGAGTTATGATCCTGTCATATTAAAACAGCAATAGCAATTACACATTTACTATTTCACTTCCTCAAGGTTGCGTACGGAGCCTGACAAAATTCAAACGAAATATCAAATCCTTCGCATTTTCAGTTGCGATGCCTTGGCATTAACCTGCCAATCAGTGTTGGGGGTGGGAGGACACTATGGAGCATGTTTGTATTTGTATGTGCTGTCAGTCACAGTCGACCTCATTTTAGGCTCTGTTTATAATAGTGTGTTTTTATTTTAAAATGGTGTTTTAAAATGAAAACAATCCTCATCCACACTGGCGTTTCCACTGTGTTTCAGAAACTTTATTAGTCTCTAACATTAACCACACCTGTGAGAGTTAACCCTTGCTCTATCTCTACCTAAAGTGAATGATGCAGAAGCGTTTTAGTCCTTTAGTCTGTCCGGCTCCGTCACCTCCTCATCTGAAAACATTGCTCAAACAAATACAGTTCCCAATACAGTTCCAGTACCAGCATTCTGGATTGTTTACTCTGGAGTGTCCCCAGTACTTATGCATCGGACATCTCATTAATTTTACATTGAACTTGTCATACCTGTATTATGCCATTGTAACTGTGCTAGCAGTGTCCCTTGATGACACTAAACTTCTCACAAGGATAATAAAGAAGATTATAAAGCACCAAGTAACAAATTAGCACCAGAATCATTAATCACATCATACAAATATTTCAGGGCGGAGTTTTTCTTAAGGTCAAAATTTATTAATGAGTATATGATTAATAACATTGTTATCATAAGGTGCAGGAAGACCCTGCAGCTGTGTGTTGGTGACCCTCAGGCCCCTAGTCAATTAAACCATATGAGCAAAAGTCACTCAGTAATTTCAGTTCATGTAAGTGTCCTTGAATCATCAGTTCTTATGTCAGAGGTTAGGTTACCTACAGATTTTCAGTAGCATCATGACACTTCCCTGTTCCCCAGGGAAAGGATCGAGTGCAATTGACATAGGGAACCCAGGACCTGAGTGACTGTGATCCCTCAAAGCTGTGTAATTGGTGTCACTGTGATGATTCTGCGCTCTCTGATTTATGCCAGCCTGGTCAGTCGACCAGTGAGTGTGACCATGACTGATCATTCTCTCATTACTCACTCTGACATGGTGCCACTAAGGTGTGACGTGGAACAGCTGACCCCACTGTTTCCTCACACCCACCAAGATCCGCTCATTTTGGGTGATCATACTGTCTGTAAATGAAAAATAAATAAATAAATAAAAACACATTGTCAGATACAAACGAATGCCCGGGGGGAGAGTCTATGGGAGAAAAATATCCTCTGTGCTGTTATTTAAGAAAGCGATGACACTGAAGTCAATGTTTCTGAATTTCATTACCAGTGAAACACCTGTATCTGTAGGAAAAGCATCTGATTGACAGAAACCAATGAAACAAAGATGGTTTTAACAATAATCTACTCTCCTCAGTCGAATTGAATTGAATTCATATTCTGCGAGACCATGGATGCATGTGAAAGATGACCTGTGAGGAGGAAGGTAGCTAGCATGCCGTGTACCACATTTCAGGCATGGTGATGTACGACCAGTGTCCTCTCAGCATCTGTTGTGCGCTGGTATTTATTATGGGCGGCGGTGGAGAGCTTGGCTGGGGGCCGCAGGCAGGAGGGCAAAGTCTCTACACTTCAAATCGAGACAGATCTCCTCCTACACAACCATGACACCAGAACTAATGCTTACTCTTGTTTGGAGAGCTGCTCTGATTGAGCCCCATCTGGAGTATGGGCAGTGCGTGTGCCAGAAAACTGCAGACTGGCATCTGTTTCTGAGAAGAGGACAAGGTAGTGGTGGTCCTGTGCCTCTTTTGTCATCAGCAGTTTTCCTGTTCAAGTCATATATCAGAAGTGCTGTAATTGGGGTTGTTGGTGTGTTACGCCTTATACCACTTATACCATGCTGTCGAATTCTCATTTATGATAGGTCACAAGGTATTGACTAATATGCGATAACAGCACGGCTTAGACATTATATAATATTACATTTAAAATGCTTGTTCTAACACATGATCATTTCTCTTGTAACTGTTTACACAGATACTTATGTATGATGCGTGCTTGTTGATATGATGAAGTTTCCAGTGTTGAGATGTTTATTTAACATTTAACAGAACTTTCTACAGTCAGAGGTAAAGCTGTAACTTTAAGTTCTCCATCATGGGAATATCTTCAGGACAGGGGTATCTGTGTTTTCTTGGTAAAACAGAGGGGAAAAAGAGGCTGGTGATAGCTACTACAATGTAAGTGATAAGAGGAACTTGTTTCATAGAGGTTTCATGGAAACTTCATGTTGGACCACATTATGCCACCCCATTGGCGATTTAATTTCCTATAACAGTATGCCTTGCATTATGTATGGGAAGGTTGGAGAAGCATAATCATTTGGGAGTGTAATGGAAGACAAACATACAGGACATTATATGATCCTCAAAGTCTCCCTATACTCAAAAACATTGAAACGAATCATTCCTGGGATTTGAATGATTTTGACTGATACCTGACTAGTATGGTTAACTCAGCACTTTAATTCCATTCCATCACTATAGTATATCAGGTCATTATTCTGTAATTGTGAACCTTTCATATGATGTCATGACATTTAGTTTCTAGTGTCTGTGTTTCAAGTCAAAATATGATAGACTGTGAGGCAGTAAAAGCATAAGGGAACACACACACACACACACACACACACACACACACACACACACACACACTGAGCTTGTTTCTTTTTTTTTTTATCTGCTTGCTTTTTATCACAAGCATGCTTCCCATTCTTGAGCTCCCATTGGTACATACAGCATTCGAATTCAGCCTCATCTGAACTAAATTGAGAGCGAGATTGAATTTCCTTCTAAAGTCCATCCTAAGCCAGAGAAACCCGGTTAAGGGAGCTTTGCTGATTAATATCTGTCTGTGCCGCAGCTAGAGTGCATTTCATGTGTTGTTTTATTTAGGCTGTTCACAACATTTTGCATTTTCCATATCTGTCACCGCACAATCATGACACATCCATTCGTCTGTCCATCCCTCCTCTCCTGTTTCACATGGTGGCATGGGCTCTGTATCATTAGTTCCAGCAATCTGGAGAATACGTAAATATTCCGCAGATACAAATATTTCACACGCAATGGCAAAAATAATCATATTCATCGCCACTCTAGGCCAGGGAATGTAGCAACCTGGTTTTATTAGTGCAAATGTAGCAAACTTCAGTTTGAGGTGGCAAAGCTTGTATGCAAATCAGTAAGGCAATTATTTTTGTTTGCTCTCCTGGTGGAGCCGGGCTGGTATTTTAAAGCAGGAGCATGGCCATTTGTATTCCAGACAGAAACCGGCCACACCTGGCTTTGTTCCAGACGACCCCTGACACGATGAGGTAACCAAGCGCTCAATCTCATGATAAACGAGGTTGGGGTCACTCTGGCATTATAGGTTCATTAACCCAACGTGGACTCTCTTTATAGGTCCTTACCACCGTCTTGGCCAAATCAAGCACAGCATTACCAATGAACTAACAACTATGGCTGCAATAAATCAGCACCATTATTTATCACCTCTCTAACGGATGAGTCATTTTAGATTTACTAGTTACATTTATGTAATGTCTGCACCATTGGGAATATCATCAATCTGGAAATAGCCTACTCCTGCTGTGCCATGTTTCACTCTGAGGTGGTTATTTACAACCTACCAAATTACTGTTCTTGTGTCACAACAGAATGCAATTGTATGTGCAACCAACAATAATCTTAGAAAGTTATTTATCATAGAGAGATAAGAGATTAATTTTTTTAGCAAACATTCTGCAAATATATTTACAAAGCCGATCTGAGGCACTTGTTAAAACAAATGCTCAGGCTTATGATGCCCTCCTTCTATTAGCAGTGTACTGCCAGTTGCGACAGATGAGACTTCACTGGCAGGGATATTCCCACTCAACGTCTTAGATCCTGGCTGCTCTCAGTATATTTATATTTTTGTTGTTGTTTTTTTTTTCCTTTTCTTATTGATCTGGCCCCATCGGAGATGAACTTAACGTGCAGGAGGAATCATTTGCCATTTTGAATTTGTAGATGTATGGCCTATAAAGGCTCCATGCCAGTCCCATTTACAGGTCCCCTCAATGCTTTATAGCCACAACCCTTATGTCAAGATATCCACAAACCACCCTAGACTGTGCATTAGTATTCATAGATATTGTTGCACTCTAATTGCCTTCCTAGTTGTGTACTCAGATCAGGAAATGAGTTCTGCCAAAGCCTGCAGATACACTGCCCTCCACTAATATTGTCACCCTTGGTAAAGCCGAGCAAAGAAGGCTGTGAAAAATTGTCTTTAATGTTTAACCTTTTGTTTAAAAAAATAATCACAAAAATACTCTGCTCTCATGGATATTGTCACATTGTTTCCCTCGCATTGTATACCGCACTCATTAACGACGTGACGGTGCACGCTTTGGGGGTTTTTCTGTGACTTTGACTTTGTTTGCATTTGACCTACGTGTTCTGTTATGGATTATTATCCTGTCTCTGCCCCTGTATTGTCAATGGTTGTCACCGCACAAACCTTACGTGTCATCAATATAATCAGCTGTTCTGTGTTATCCCCTTCATTTCATTTGGTATTTAAACCCCTCGTGTTTCTTTCTTCGGTGTTGTTGTCTTTGCAAAGTATTGTTGTGATCTGTTCCATATTAAGCATGCTGATTCTCGTGCTTTGTTTCATGGGTTCTGCTTTATTTTTTAGCTTAGCGGTTCTTGATTCTAGTCCTAGCCCAGTTTATACTTGCTTGCCAATCGCCTGCTTTTTTTGACCACGGTTTTGCTTTTTGACTTGGACTTTATCTGCCTTTCTCTCTTCAATAACTCTCTTAACTGCACTTGAATCCACCCTATAAATGATTACATGTCAGATATCAAACAATTGCAAACAAATACAGGTTTATAAAAATATATTTAAGTATGTGTTCAACAATTATTGGTGCCCTTTTAGTCAATATTTTGTGCTACCTGCCTTTGCCAAGATAACAGCACTGAGTCGTCTCCTATAATACCTGATGAGGATGGAATACATGGCAAGGCATCTGAGACTGTCTCTCTATACAGAATCTCTCCAGATCCTTCAAATTTTGAGGTCCATGCTAATGGACTCTCCTCTTCAGTTCGCCCACCTCCTCTTTAGTTATATATATATGGGACTATATTTTTTCTCATATGAATTCATAGGTGTGCCAATAATTTCTACACACCTATATTTCACAAATATCTTTTCTTTTTTTGATAAACCTGTGTTGTGTTTGCAATTGTTTGAGAACAGAGAAACTCCCAAAGCACGGGGAGAACATGCAAATTCTGCAGAAAGGGCAGAGGTGCGATTTCAACCCCAAACCCCAGAGGTGTGAGGCAAACTTGCTAACATCTAAGCCACCTTTAATATTCATAGTTCACCTCAGATGGCACGCCATGTCACGCCATTATGTGACGTCAACATGTCAAAAATACACAACTACAATACAAAGACAGACTGGAAAGTAGCATAAAAGAAACTTGTTAACAATGTCACTTGACTCAGGTGTTATGTCAATTTCAGATCAAAATTTAAGAAAGCAGTCTATATAGTTTATAAATATTTATTTTAGTCAGTCATTTTTGGTCCCATCTCCACCTCTTGCAGTGCAATGTCTAATTTAGATGTCCATTAAAACCAGGTCTTTTATAGTAGTAAAAATACTGTGAAGTCCTGCACTCTTCCTGGCAGTAACAGGCGCTTTTCGAGGCACACGATAGAGCATCGTAGAAGAAATGATTACAAATGACCTTCTTTTTAATTTCATGGTTTATCTGCCTATTGCTCTGTCCTTATCTGGAGGAATCATTTATCTGAGCTGTCTGCGGCCTTGAAAATTGTCAAATGTTATGTTGGTCCCCATTCATTTTCTCTGATACACATCTGAGACACAGTTTTGCTCTGTGAAATCAATGCCCCATCGTTATTTGGGATTTGCATTTAGCATTAGAGTAAATTTGCTTGAATAATTGAAATAATTTCTAGCTCAGCAGAGGCGAAATAGAAACAGAAAGTTCTCAAACACATGCACTAAATTGATTGCTTTTTAAATTGTCTCAATTGAAGTAACTGGGTATACATTATGGGGATGACAGCAAGAAAATAGTTTATAAAATAACTTGAATAACATGAGGAATTTCTACTAAATGAATATAGACTCTTGGAAATTAGTACTGTTGTAGGCTAACAATCCCGAACATTCCTATTGACTGATATCTAAGGGGGAATTATTACACATTCTAGGCTATTAAGACATTGGATAAATGAGGGGTGTAAATGAGAATAAATGGCCAATAAAACCCCTGTCCTTGGTCATTTGGTAAGTCATCAGTTCTGAGACCAGGAGCTGCATGACATATCCGGAAATTGCAAGCTTTGTTGAATAGAGTCTGCCTCCTTTCTTCCTGCTTTCCACTTTAATAGCAATTTAAGAATTGTAGGTGTGCCAACTGAAGAAACTAACCATATATATATATATATATATATATATATATATATATATATATATATATATATATATGCATACATATATATATATGCATACATATATACAGTATGCAGTATTTATTAATCTACAGTATTAATCTAATGAGTATTTCAACACCAACTGGTCCTGGGTGAAAAAGTAATTGCCCCGAAGTCTATTGGATTACTTTCTAGGCTGAACATAACACTTATTGTCATCAGACAAATGTCCAGTAAGGAGCTTATCAGGGAAAACGTAAAATCCAGAACATTAGAAATGGTTTCCAAAGGCATTTCTGAGATTGTTGAATCCATAAGGGAGTGAACATAGCTTGATATTACAGAGTGACACTTAACACCTACTTTTTACGCAAAACCAAAATGACAAATTACAGCACATCTCTAAATTGTTTCCGAATAACTGCCACAGGAAGTTACAGCAGGCATTTTTGTTTACAATTCAAAATGTTATACCTAAACATTCTTTCATTCATCTTCAGTAAGCGCTTTATTCTAGTCAGAAGTCATTCATCTTAAATGAGATGGATTTCCAGGGAGCGTAGGAAAAGTAGGCGGGGAAAGCATGGCAACAAAGTGATAGACGTTTAACTTTAACCAAATGAGAAGTTACGTAATTTAAAAATAGCAAATGTAGTGAGAAAAAGTGACATGTAATCCACTTACAGGGAAATTTTCATGGTTTTTGTTTCCTTTGTGCAGCTCTGAGCCAATTGGTGATACTCACTGTGCTGTTATGAAGTGTTTGATTCCCCCCAGATTAGAACAGCAGCACTGTTTTTGCCATTCTATTGAGCCATGTCAAACACTTAAGGCCTGTCAAATAGGCATCAGAAAACAAAACATTGAGCAAAACATTATTTTCATCTCATTCTGACGCTGGTAGACAGTAACGCACATAGCTGCTGTTATACACATGTTCTCCATTCTGAATGTTTATTTTTACTATGTCATTTGGTCAAATGACTATTTGTGAAAAAGTTATAGCCTGAGCTTGTACTGATGCTACTTGTGAAACATTGGCATCCTACAGTAAAGTGATGATAGGTATGCGTAGACCAACATAGAGTGATTTGATTGATGAGAGGTGAGAAATCACTGGTGGTCCAAATACAGGGTTAAGGAGAAAAAACCTTTTTTGTCCTTTGTAGTGATGAGTTAAAGTAAAGACCCTTTATAACTGATGCAGCAGGAAATTAAATGTTGGATACAACCCCTCAGAGCAGTGTCTATGAAAACAAGTCTATTGCATTTAAAGGTGGCAAAAATGAATTGCAATTATTAATTAAATAAATAAATTTTAAATAATAATAATAATAATAATAATAATAATAATAATAATAATAATAATAATAATAATAATAATAATAGAAAAAATGCAGTGTGATAGACGAAGGCTGAAAATGACCTGTTCACAAAATTGTATAAATTAATCTTAATGTATATATGTGGGTGAAATTTAAATGTAATGTATTGATAAAATAGGGCCACTTATGTTCATACATTATTTGTCACTCAGGATTTCACAGATTTTTTTTTTTGTGATTGTTGCAGCTAAAATGCTTCATTTTGCAGCGGATTTCTTTAGGTTTTTTGTACATATCTGCAGGAAACTACTTGAAATAGTTTTGCACTGTCATTAGCAGTGATGTTTGTTGGTGTTAGAGATTTCCCCTTGCTCCGGCACTCAGCACATTCAACAGCACGCTTCCGGCATGTCATACTTTGTTTACGTTTGACACGTATGTTATGTTTTATGTCATGTCTCTGCCCCTGTCTTTTTATTGGTTGTCTCCCTCACATTATTCACAGCTGTTTATGTGTTTTACCTTTTGATTTCATTTTATATTTAAACCCCCGTGTGTCTTTCTTCCGGGCGAAGTATGTTCTTTCTGTATTTTGCTGTCAGAGCCACCCTAAGCCTTTGTTCTGTGTTCTCCATTTCCGGTTCTTGATCTTGTACTTTGTGCGTTGCCTTGCCTTATTTATGCCTATTTGTAGATCGCCTGACTCACACCTGTTCTTTGACCCCATTTTTGCCTATCATTTGGATTTGTCTGCCTGTCTCTAATATATAAAAGCTTTAACTGCACTTACATCTGTCTCTAACCCTGTTTACATTACAGTTGGTAAAAGCGACCCGTGTCTGAATACACATTGTGATGACTTCACATGACTCATCTTGGTCAAAATCTATGGAAAATATGCGGTAATTCTGAAAAATTGCAAGCTCCTCTGAATACTACAGAGTTTGCTTGATTTTGTGTTAAGTTTGCTGACCACAAAATCCTGACGGAACTGATGACCATTATAATGACCAAATAATGACCATTGTTCTTTATTCATATTATTTATATGCCATTCGTTATCTATTTGGTAGAACACACAGTGTCAATAGATTACCTTATCATTTAGCGAATACCAATTCCTGCCATTCTCTTAGTTGCATTCTCTTGCTTACAGATGCTTTTTTTTGTGTTGCCCTTTTAGTCATTTGAACCTTGAAAAGGGCCCATGTATCATTTCATTTCACTGGGTTCAAAGTCTCGCTGTGTGATTTAATGGTAATTATCGCCCTTTTCCTCCAAAATGACAAACTACATTCATTTACATTCACGAACAGAAGGAAGAGCTCTTAAATGGCCTTTAAATGTAGCCACTTCCTGTAGTGTACAGTCATGCAACATTAACAGAGCTGGATGCGATGGATCTTAACAGGAGCAGCTCATTAGGCACAGACTTCTTCCGGATGACCTAGATCACTTCATGGAACATTGGCTGATACAAACACACACACACACACACACACAGTTACAATCACTGCAACCAGACGCATAAATCGAAGGATGAGCCAAAATGTCACATATCCTAAACTCTGGAAATGAATACATGAATAAATAATATTTCTTTTTAATATGATAGTGAAGCTGGATGAAAGTCTTAACTTGTTTTGGAGAAGCTCTTACCTCTGATGACCTTTGTTAGCAGGCACGTTCTTTCTTCCCATAGCACATGCAGTGAGACAGATAAATGTGAAAGCTTTGTAAACTCTTCAGTACTAGCAAAACAATGATGAAGCAAGACAAATGCACTATAGTGTGCACTTGCTGAGTGAACAATAATTCACTCAGCATGTTACGAAGAGCCAAGAAAAAAGTGTGTGCACACACACATACTTACACACACACCACACACACACACACACACGGAAGACACACATTCATAAGCCACCTGGGGTTTCAAGCCACAATCCTCTGATAAGTAGCAAAATCCCACTTGCCCTTTTAGAACACCACTGAGTATGAGAGAAGTGTGCGGTTAGATGGTAACACACTGAATATGCAAATGAATTCAAATAAACCAGTCCAAGACAAACCACACGAAGAACTTGTTCGATGAGAGCAGTTTGAATACATGAAATACTACAATTTATTCCATGCCAACTGTGGTAATTATGCATGAGCAGCAATGTTCAAAAACGAATGTGTAATGAAGCAATATACTGTATAGTTCTGTATATAACACAAATTACCCTAAATAACAAATCTTTACAACCATGGTGAGCAGAAAAGCATTTCAGAATGCACAATACATTGATAAAATAACAAAAAGACCACATCAGGTTCCACTTCTTTCAGCCAAAAACAGGAATGAGGCTGCAGTGGGCACAGGCTCAACAAATCTGGACAGTATAAGATTCACTGGTCATTTTCTAATCTTCAGATGTCCAGTTTTGGCAAACCTGTGCTCCTTGTAGCTTCAGATTACTATTAGAGACTTTAAGCAATGGAATGGCAACGGCATTCTGACATTGTATTGCGTATGCACACCTTTAACTGACACTTCGTGACGTTCTATTGTAACGGTCTCCTACTGGAGAATAGCTGGCTTGCCGTAGTCGTTACAACATGGCGGATTAGGCAAGAAAATGTTATGTTTTATGGTATATGACATTGTAATTGTATCAGTATATGATTGTACTATTAGTCTTTTATTTAACCTATGTTGATATATTTCAAGATTAAGCTAAATTTAAGTTTCTGACACGCTATTTCATTTCGGCAATCGTATTCCTCCATGTAATCAATATTAAAAGACAAGTACTGTATTGCTTACATGGTAAAAATCTAGGTTTTTAGACTTATTGGCATCATACAAGAGAAAAATTCTTCTTTTAACAATAGTTTATTATTTAATGCCAAAAGCAATCATTATCTAAGCTGTTTTAAATGATATTTGTCTGTATTTCAATAAATAACAGAATGCTATGTTGCACCGTCTTGTTGCCGGTTGCTTAGTGAGTTTTACGTTCTTGGCTACGACAGCTTATAACAGCTTGTAACAGCTTACTTCCGGTCACCGTAGCCATTCTATTCGCAGCTGCTGCTGAAAGTCCCTGTTCTTGTTTGACAGGAGTGGAACTTCGTAATAAGCTGTCACGACTGCTGAAAAAAAATGTTATAATCTGATCAGAAAATCTATGCATACAGGAAAATACAGGAAAAAATCTAATTTGGCAACTGAATGGAAACAAATAATTTTTAAACCACATCTGTGCAATAATATCTTGGTAGTGCTTGAATAACAATTCATCCACTGAGATGAGAGTTTCTAACTATTTAATTCATATGCCTAGCAAACTGGGTCATTCTTACAACACAGGGATGATTAGGTCTCTCTGTTGAATACTTCTTTTATGCTTTGTGTAGAAGGTATGTACTGTAGTAGATTCATGAAGTAGCATATAAATAGTAAATAATGGCTCTTGAGAATGATCAAACCATTTTGAAATGGTTATTCACTCAAAAAATAAGGGAAAAAAAACAACAAATATAATCCATCCATGTGTTCTGTGTAGTCATTAGTTAACCTTGTTCAGTCTATGATGACGCATGTGTCATTAAAACTGTTTGGACATTTTTCTTTACAGTTCATGTCTATTCATTAAATGCACCCACATTGCCCTGACTTGTCCCTCGTGATTAGGGACAGTACATTTAGCCTTTTTTTCTTATCTGTCTGACTGGTGTTTAAAAAAAAAAAAAAAACAGTTTGAAACGTGTGCATACCCAAGACCTTGATGAACGAAATTTAGGGACATAAAGGCTACAGCTAAAGTAGATAACTAGTGTTCCCTTTCAAAGGGAACTCAACATTGTGTGAGCTTCACATTGTGGGAAGTGCCCTCGCGTGTCTGAAGTCTGTGTGACATCACACCTGGTCCAGTGGATCTGGACCAGCCACTGCCAAGGCATCCAGCCAGCTCAGGTCCTGGGGAGCCCGTATGGATCTGGAAGAGGAGCTGGAGATGAGCGCAGCTCTATCTCCTGTCTTCTGGGTCCGGCTCACCACCAGATTTTGGAACTCGCGTCAATGCCTCCTTCTTCCGGTATGGAAGGTCAACCCACTCTCTCTGATTCTGAGGAGCCAGAGGGGGGGGAGCAAGTGCACTAAAAACGGAGAGGAGCTCTCAAGCATATAAAGAGCTGCTTGAAGTGATTACTAGGGCTGTAGAGAAACTTAATCTAGACTGGCCCAGGGAAGTTGAAGTGGCTCATAACCGGCTGGACGAGTGCTATTTCCCCAGTTAATATAAATCTCCCTCCCACCACAGAAATCTCCCCTTTTTCCCAGAAGTGCATAATGAATTATCTTGTTTCGGGGGAAAACAATACACTTGCCATGTTTATAATCCTGCAATGTTGGATTATATGGCCATCATGGGGAATTAACAGCATGGGTATTTTGCTATGCCAAAGGTAGAGGAGGTGCTTGCAAGCTACCACTGTCCAACGATGGCAGGAAATTTATGGGGGCCAACTTTGCCATCCAAGCCATGTAAGGCAACCTTGGCATTGGTTGGCAAAGCCTATGTGACAGCGGGTCTCGGTTGTGGGTGACTGCATACAATGGCAGAACTAAAGTGAGGGAGGCACGGGGAGCCAGGGGGACCAGATGGCCACAGTCACAGCCTGCTAGTAGGCCTGATCTGAGAATGATTAGAAATACCAAGTGGACAAAGAATGAGCGGTCCTGATCGGACACAGAGTGATGTATCAGGGGACACAGAGTGATGTATCAGGGGACATGAGGATGTTAGGGCAGTTAGCCTTCAGTATTACTTTAGGGCCCCCCTAGCCAATGTCATCCCAAGCTTTCGGTCTAATTTAGTCAGTGAGCTGTCACAGGGCAACGGAAATCTGTTGCTTTCCCTCCAACAGAATGTGGCAGAGTTAACATCACTAAAAGAGCATCTAACAGTGTGCACACTACTGCCAAATGTGTCTCCATGGGTTCTCTCCACCATAGAAAAGGGTTAACACATCCAGTTCAGAGCTCGACCCCCCAGTTCAGACGTGTGCTCACCAAAATTGTCAGAACAAAGTAGAGACTGACGTTAGCACAGGAACTAAGATCCCTGTAAAACATAAAAACATGTACCCCATTTCCTGAGGGAAGAAGATTTTACATCCATTATTTCCTGGTCCACAAAAAAGATGGGAGCATACAGTCAATTTTAGATCTGTGCCATCTGAACCGTTCTCTTCGGACATACAGGTTAAAGATTTTGACTTTCAAACTTATCGTTCCACAGATTCAGTTTGAGGGCTGGTTTGTGAAGATAGCTTTAAAATACATTTTCCACATAGAAATATTACCCAGTTACATGAAGTTCCTGAGGTTCCTGTTAGGATGCAATTTGTACCAAAATCAGGTTCTTCCCTTTGGTCTAGCTTTATCCCCTCGCACCTTCAGGAAGTGCATGGATACTGTTCTGGCTACCTTGCGACTCCAGGGCATCCATGTACTAAAGTACCTTGACGACTGGTTAATTCTAGCATGATCCAGACTACAACATTGAGATGTTGTTCCTGCCAAAAAAAAGTACAACTTTTCTAGGGGTTATATGGGATTCTATTATGATGAGGAAGTTCCTATCTCCAACATGCATAGGGTCAATCCTATCAACATTGAGCAAGATAAAGCTGGGTCTGGGCATCCCCTCCAGTCTCTATGAGCGACTGTTGTTGCTTATAGCAGTAACTGCCAATGTCATACCATTGGGACTATTGCACATGAGAGCATATCGGGGGTGGCTGAAAAGTCGTGGGTTTCATCTGAGGATGAAACTCCTGAGAATAATCAGTGTCATGCGGCAATGCCTACATGCTCTGAAAATTTCATGCTCTGCAAGACAGTAATGACAGATGCCTCCCTCACGGGCTGGGGTACAGCCTTAGATGGCTGTCCAGCTTGCAGTCTCTGGAGCGGCCCTCATCTGCAAGTAGCACCTTATTGGCCAGTTAGAATATGGTTCTCAGAGATAATATCCCTGTTAGATGGCAGTCCCTGGGAGATTCCCATTCACATGGATCTAATGTCTCAATCCAGAGGGTTGATTTATCACCCTCGGCTGGAAATATGGAAACTGTGGGTCTGGCCCCTGAGAGGCACCAGCTCTTAGATTCTGGTCTCTCAACTGAGGTTGTAGATACCATCTTGAATGACAGAGCACCATCCACAAGACAATCGTATGTGTTCAAGTGGCAACTCTTTGTCTCGTGGTGTGAGGAACATCAGTTAGACCCAATGAACTGCACAATAGCTACAGCCCTGGTGTTCTTACAGGGATGTTTCTCAGCAGGGTGGGCTCCTTCTACAATCAGGGTCTATGTCTTCGCCATTTCGGCCATCCACGTCCTGATTGATGGAGCAAACATCCTCTAACATTGAGGTATATGTTTGGTGTCAGGCGGCTGAGGCCCATCTGCAGCTCACACATACCTATAGTATATTCTAGTTATCAAAGTGACTCATACGAGGGCGGACAATTGTGTTGGATCTTAAGTGGATGAATATGGGGGGGGGGGGGGGTTAGATGTATGAATACTGCATACACTAAATTCCCAGTGTATTAAGTATCCCAATCTAGTAATAAATAAAAAATGACGAACTCAGCCCTGGTGTTCATTTGCATAATATATTTTATAGAGAGTGAAAAAAACACCTTAAATAAGATATCTGTGCTGGCTTGCTGGTCTGGTTAATTCTGGAGCAATGCCCTTTTGTCCTTTGCAATTAGTCGCCTCAACAAAAGAACAGCAGAGCGATTTACTGAGTCCCCAAAGAGGACTGTTTGTTATTACATTTTTGTGCTGAAGTGGATTCGGGCTATAATATGAAATAGAGATGAAATATTTAACAGCGCTGACATTGTCTACTAGTGTTAAATAATGCATTTCAACTAATTGTGTGGTTTTACCTCTCATCTCTCATTCACAACAATGTCTGTGACTCGTTGCTATGGTAAATGTTTCTCATTTTTTTTCAAGTAATGCATTTTTTTTTGTTCTGTCAGGTTTGGGGTGTTCCTCAAAGGGAAAATCATGCCATGGAAGGTCTGAAAGCTACCAACCAGAGTTTGCATGGAGTCTAACATCAGCCGAGGATGTCTGGGCTGAGGATCATGGGGTCATGGACATGGCAAGAGGAAGTTCTCAGGGCTGGGAGGAAGGTAAGAGAGAGAAAAAAAATCTATTAGAATGCTAATGTGCCTTCACTGTTCTACATCATGAGATTTAATCCCAGGGATTGAGCAGTGAATAATTGGTTGAGGAGGAATGTGGTTCACTTGTTGACTTATTAGTAGAGATTGGAGTAGTTCACTTTCTAGGAATAATTTCATTTCCCCTCACAAAGCATGGAAGACATTATCAAACCCTAGATAAAGGTTTAATTAGGTGCAGTAGAACAGCTGCATAATGGAGGCTGTGTGTGCAGTGTACTGTATGCATCAGAGATAAGTATGTTAACAAAGGCTCATTAGATAGTCAGGTTGGAGAGAAGGTTTGGGGATTACATGCTCTTCAGGCACCACTCATGCACTTCAAAAGAAACTAGAGCAATGCCTCTCACTCTCTAAATTCACTCACCTCTCACTGTTTCTCCCAGAGTGCTCTTTTGGTGCCCTTTCACACTGAGTGATGTAGTGTTTCACTACTCTTTTGATCAAAATGATAAACATCAAATATAAACTGCAGGAGAAAAGAATCAAGAGAAAAATTAGAAGTATTTGCTTGGCCATAAATTCACTACAGAGAGGGATTAAATACATTAATACATAAACAGAGAGATGGATGGATGGAAAGACAGACAGACAAAAATATAAATAGATAGACAGACAGATAGCCAAACAGATGGATGGATGGATGGATAGATAGATAGATAGATAGATAGATAGATAGATAGATAGATAGATAGATAGATAGATAGATAGATGAGTGAGTAGATGGATGGATGGATGGATGGATGGATGGATGGATGGATGGATGGATGGATGGATGGATGGATGGATGGGCTGGTGGACATGTTTTTTCTTCATGCACACCAGTCTAATAAATGATTAGGTCCATGTGAGGTAACCAGTCAGAACTAGGTTAATCATGCCTAGATGACTGCAACATGTTCTTTCATAAGAAGAGGAACATTTTTTAAGCTTAGAGTTTTAAACAGCCCAGCCTGGAATCTCTCAGATGTGTGCAGCAGTATTACAGACGCACCCTTGAGCAAAGGAAATTAAAATGTATATTCATATTCTCCACCCTGTTGTGCGAGTTGTTGTTCAGTGAGCTCACAGTGAATGACTCCTTCCAGGGACTCCACATACATCTTAAGGCCCATTTACACACCAAGGGAAACGGGACGATGGGAAACTTGATGAATGTGAAGCATAGAAATGCCAGGGCTATTTACTTTTTTCTTTATGCTGCTGTTTCTGCTGACTTCAGGAACGTGTTTTGGGGCCTCGATGTAATAGAGAAGGTATGGTGAAGGTTCACATGGTCCAGTAGCCATAGTAATAATAATAATAATAATAATAATTATCAATTTGTATAGCGCTTTTTTACAATGGTACATTGTCTCAAAGCAGCTTTACAGTAATATCATTTTTACATTTACAAGCGACTTACTAATGAGATCACATTCACACACCAATGGTAGCAGAGCTGCCAGCTTGCCATTGGGGGCAACTTAGGGTTCAGTGTCTTGCCCAAGGACACTTCGGCATGTGGAGTCACCCGGCCCGGGATTCAAACCGCCAACCCCACGGTTAGTGGATTAGTGGACAAGCCGCTCTACCGACTGAGCCACAGCCGCCCTAGTGGGTTTAGAGAGGATTTCTTTCGAGCTTTATTTGGCATGTTTTCTATTCTAGTTGCCACCAGCCACGACAGTGTTGCATAATTCATTGTGTATAATAAAAAAAAATAATAATAAAAAATAACAATGTTATAGGTTACTGGAGTTTCACATGTCCTGGTTTTATCGTGGGTTCTCCAGTTTTGTTTTTCTCCCAGAATCTGACCAGCAGCGTTAAGTAACTAACCAACTTTTCATCTGTTAGGTAACTAATCTTAACCTTCAGTTCCTCCCTGTGGCATAAATATACGGAATATTATCAGGCAATAAGTAAAAAAAGGACTTAACAGACTTCATTAAAACAGACTTCATTAACTTCACTGTATTTGTTAACTAACTCGCTAGTTAGCTTACAAGTACAGTTAGCCTGGTCATTTTTCAGCTTTCTTTGTTAGGAAAGCAGTTTTTGTTAGCCTCATTAAACTATGTTAGCATCACTGTCTTCTGAGTCAGTCAGTCACTGTGTCACACAAGCTTGTTTCTAAAATTGGCACTTCTCAGGAATGCACATCCTTGCTGTTTATCATAATCTCAACAAAAATCATTACATTATCCGATTAGATAAAGTGCTACCAATTAATACTTTATGCAAAAACAGTTAATGATTCACTCAGTTTACAGAGATACAATGCTGCTGATTGTATTAGCTGTCCTTTATGAGGATGGCTATGTAATTGCTTGAATTTATACCATTCAATCAGGATTTATTTATTTTGTTAATATATTTCATTTTCCTTCAGGCATTTAACAGGTGGGAGCCAGATGTAGTAACAAGGTTCAGGGAAAATGAACTAGAGATCATGAACAGGAGCATATGCAATACCTACACAAGAAAAAAAAACAACAACAACATGTACACAGTGAGTGAGAATACATAACCACAAGACACAGGGGAAATACACTAGATGATGAAACCAGTGATTAGGGAAAATGGCAAACGAGAACCCGAGCAGAACTGTTTGCTAGTTCTTGTTTTATAAACAGAGCCATTTTTTTCCTTATACTCAGATATTCAGAATTATCTAAAAAAAGAATAAATAAATAAATAATAATAATAATAAAAAAACAAACAAACAAACAACAAGCAAGCTAAAGAATATAGGCAATTTGACATGTTTAGTGTGTGACTGTCTGAAACCACGTTCTGATCTGGGAAACTGGCACACATACTCACAGGCACCCATATTGTGATTTTCTCTTACCCTACAGGTGCCCATTTTGTGCCAATTAGCTCCATTCTCATGCTGTTAATTGCAGCCCTATAGAGTCCTGACTGGCTGTCTGCAATGGTGTGAGTGGGAATCAGAACTGATAAATGGATGGAACAGATGCAGGGGTCGATTATGGGGAATTAATTTCAGAATATCTCAGGGTTCTGGAGAGTGTTTATTCTGCAAGGCGATTGAACAGGTGGAAGGGAGGGACATTGGCTCATTTTGTTGCCAAATCTGAGGTCGAGGAAATCTGCATAGACTATTGCAGAGTGAATAACAGTGCCTCGAAGCCAGATAAGAGTGCACAATGTAGATGAAGCAAAGAAGTGATAATACTCTCCATGGTGCTTAAACTTAAGAAAAATGAATACAATTCTTACTTCCTTTCTTTATTTTTTTTTTCCAGTATCCAGTGGCATGGGGCTCATTTGCACCCACTCATATGTGGATTAGACTGTGAATGATTACACATTGATTTTTGATCATGCGTGTCAAGCCCAGAAGGCAGCAGATGGCTGATAAAAGCATGGGAAGGTGAAGCATGAGAAAGTTGAGCATCCTCTGTTTGCTGGCTTCATTTATTTGCTGGCATGATCTGCCTTGAGCTTTTCGTGATTCCGGCCATGTCCAGCTTTGCTATAGGCTATGAGGGTTTTGTTTGCCTGTCCATGTGCATATGGCCACATGCAGTGGTTTTGAAACGGGCCCATGGCGTGAGCACACCCTACCCAAAGAAATCTGACAGAGACATGTTTGTAATAGTAATGACTGTTTTGTTGTTTTGGTGTTCCTGGTTTTGTGGGCTTAATTCAGACTTTGGGAATGTGGGTTAAAATTCCCCAGGAATGAATTATTCATATATCGTTAATCTTTTATTACTCTCCAGGCTTTTGTTTTCTTGCTTCTCAGAATAAATAAATATTTTCCATGTGGGAATTACATGTGCATAGGGAAAAAAAAAAAAAAAAAAACACCTTGGAACACCCTTCTACACAGATTCATTCAATCATTCATATGGAGATATTATCACTCCAGGGGTGTCCTGGCTCTGCCCCAGGCACTCACAAACCTCATTTAATCAGTAGACTACTGTGAACATTAATCAGAAGGCCTCATTCTTCAACATGGCTTCCCTCACCTCTGATGTGGTTGAACAGCATATCCTTGGGTTACAGGCAGCTGTCTCTACGATTGAGGACATGAAGATGATCCATCTGCAACCTCACTTGGTACAAGGAAGAAGTCCTTTCAGAGGTGGGAGTTAAATTCCTCTGAAACCTCTGACAGACACTCCTAAATGTGATGTGGCCTAACTGACCTGTCTGCTCAGATCTGTTCATCAAGGGTGGTCCTCTTGGGAGCATTAAGCATTACGTTTCACATTCATTAAGTACACAAGCTTTATTCAATACGACAAGGTATCAATCCACAAAGGGTACAAACATTTCTAGCAAATCTCTTTGTTGATCTTATTGGAAATCAACATGGGTTGTGCAAACATATGTGCATATTACCAAATAACCTTGTATAATAAGTCTCAGGAGTAAATTCTCCACTTTATATACTGGAGTGGTAGTTCTGAAGTTGTGACTGACAACACTTCATATCAAACAATCTCTAAATAAAGTGTAAAAAAAAAAACTGTTTTGGTTGTTCGCTTACTCGCTCAGGTGAGGAATTATAACAGACTAAAGACTTATAGGCAGTAGTGAAGTATCTGGCTCCCTCTGCTGAACCCAGTCCACATCTGGGCCTAACGTATAACCTCCTTAGCTAACTGACATATATCACAAATTATATGGCAAAGATGGAGAATGAAATTATTTAAGATTATCCTGTTATATATGAAGTTGACATTAACCTTCAAAATTTTGAAGACACTATAAATGTATTGACTGTATGATTGAATGACTGATTTTTTTATCTGTCATGTTTGATTTTTAACAGCCCTAAACACACCTTAAACCAAGACACATTTGGAGAGAAGGAAAAATGTAATGTCTAATAGTATGGTCTGCCCAGTCATGCAGCTTAAACCAGTTAAGATGCTCTGAGAGGAGTCAGATCAGTTTTAAAACCCTATTTTCTCTCAAATTTAGTCACCTGCCAGTTCCCACCCACCAGCCAGCTCTCAACTATTATACAATAGCTACTAACTGGGGAGGGTGAAGCTGACCACATACCTCCTCCAACACACGACCATGACCATGTTGTGTCACATAGCACACTTAAGCTTTATCTGTGCTCTTCTGCATGCATGAGCTCACAGATGCCCACAATTGGCTAGTCACGGTGATTAACATGGAGGAGAGAGTGTGCCATTGATCCTACCCAGAGAGTATGGCAAATATTGCTCCTATGGCTCCTGGCCATGGATGGCTATGGCAATGTCAGGATTCAAATTCACTATCTCCCATCAGTACTGCGATTGATTTTCTGTTATACCACTCAGAAGCCTCTTCAATCTTTTATTCTGACTGATCACCTTCATTCTATAATGAAACACTTCTATCCTGATGGGAGTTATTTCTTCCAGGAAGATGTCACCTCCAACCACAGGGCACCAAGGGTCAAGATATGCCCTTATGACCTAATGCCAAGATATGCCCAATTACCTGGTCATTGCATTATAAACATCACTGCCTCCTTTCATTTCAAATATATCATCTCACATATCTTTAAGATGTTTGTGAGGTTGTTGAAAATCAACCATCATTTGAGTATTTTTAAAAAAGGGAGAATGTGTCTTAAAACTTTGATTAGCAGTATAATACAGTGCAGCTGAATTGTGAGGACATCTGTTGGAGACCTAAACACATTGGCTGGCTCTGGCAATCAATGACTGCCATTGAAGGGATGTTGTGACTAATCATTTTAGATTTGTTGACATTTTAGACCAAAGGGCAGCTTTTTGACATTGCTGGAGGCAATGCTTTGACAGCTGGTTCTGATATATTTATGAGCGGTCTCATAAGTACAAGCTTATCTTTCTCGTTGGTCATGCTGTGCTTGGCATATAATGTCAGCATTTTAAAAAAGGGATCTTGGGCAAAAAAGTTTGTTTGAATCAATTCATTTTCAGAATGTCCAACTGGCATCTTTCCAAACCATAGACATTTGAACAAGACTACATTTTCAGGATAATTTGTGCATACCTTCTACCCTATAGCATCTCTTATATTGCCGTGGAGGCCTCCTCCTTTCTTTCTGAGACTCAGTAGGCAGGATGTGATGCATTTTAAATGGCAGGGAGACAAGGTACACACAGTAATACAGTTTCTTCTGACTGTCGTTATTCAAATATTCACTCTGTCCATTCTGGTGAGGAACGCCATTACTAAGAGTTCCATATCGTGCTATTGAAGTTTTGAAGCCTTAAGTATCTTGCTGAGCATAAGTTTTGTTTATGGCAGTGTAGTGCCAAGCCAGACTACATCTGCCTCCAATTGAGCTTTTTACTCTGTTGTTTTCATTGCCATCAATTTTTGCTCTATGCTTTATCAAAGTCATTCACAGGTGGCCCTGGTAAAGACAGGCTATATGCCAGTCTACTGTACTCCAAAATAGACACCATGAATGGTATTCAAACTTTCAAACTGGAGTTACGCACACATCGTGAGGAGTTGATACAGAAGAACTGCACATGGTACTCAGACCTCAAAAGTAACTTCAGGCTTGCACATTACTTGTACAGTTCCACGGGAGTTGCTCATTGAGTTTGATAAAGAGGTGTATCTCAGTTACAGTGCCCTCCACTAATATTGGCACCCTTGGGAAATATAAGCAAAGACGGTTGTGAAAAATTGTCTTTATTTTTTAAACTTTGTGAAAAGATTCACAAAAAGTCTCTGCTCTCATGGATATCAAACAATTGCAAACAAAACACAGGTTTATCAAAAATAAAAAAATATTTGTTAAATATAGGTGCGCAACAAATATTGGCACCCCTATGAATTCATATGAGAAAAATATATTTGAAGTATATTCCCATTGATATTTTACTTTTTTTAGTACACCTGAGTGACTTAGAGCAAGAACTTGTTCAAACATGAGTTCCTGTTACAGAAAGGTAGAAATATAAGGTAACACATAGGCCAAATTCACTTAGTCATTCATAGCAATGGTTAAGACCAAGGAACATAGCTGTGATGTGCGGCAAAAGGTTGTTGAGCTTCACAAAATGGGGAAAGGCTATAACAAAATAGTCCATCTATTTTCCATCATAAGGGCAAAAATGAAGACATTCCAGTCAAGCGGAAATGTTATGCATCAACCTGGAATTGGGCATGTATCTATATTATCTCAACGCACTGTGAAGAGGATGGTTTGATAGGCCAAAAAATCTCCAAGGAGAATTGCAGATGTTAGCTGCATCTTGAGGTCAGAAAAATTCCCAAACTACAGTCCGAAGTCACGTACATCACAAGTTTTTCAGAAGGGACAAAAGCCTCTACTCTCATCAAAAAACAATCGTCTTCAGTTTGCCAGACACTACTGGAACTTCAAATGGGACCGGGTTCTATGATCAGATGAAACCAAAATAGAGTTTTTTTTGGTAATAAACACCAGAGGTTGGCTTTGTGGTTAACATGTTTGCCTCACACCTACAAGGTCGGGGGATCGATTCCTGCCACAGCCCTATGTGTGTGGAGTTTGCATGTTCTCCTCGTACTACAGGGGTTTCTGCCGGGTACTCTGCTTTCCTCCCCCATTCCAAAGACATGCATGGTAGGCTGATTGGTATGTCCAAAGTATGTGTATGTGAATGTGTATGTGAGTGTGCCCTGCAATGGATTGGCACCCTGTCCAGGGTGTACCCTACCTTGTTCCTGATGCTCCCTAGGATAGGCTCCAGGTTTCCTATGACCCAGTAGGATAAGCGGTATAGAAAATGGATGGATGGAACACCAGAGGTGGTTTTGGCACCCACAGAGAGGAAGCCATTTTGAATGTACCTCATGCTGATGGTTAAATATAGTTGTGGCTCTTTAATGATTTTGGGCTATTGTTCTGCCAGAGGACCTGGACATTTTGTTAGGATACAACATGATCATGGCAAATGAAACCTGACTGCCTCTGCCAGAAAGCTTAAAATGGGCCATGGTTGGATCTTCCAGCAGGACAATGATCCAAAACATACATCAAAATCAACACAAAAATGGTTTACTGACCACAAAATCAAGGTCCTACCATGGCCATTTCAGTCCCCTGACTTGACACATATAGAAAACCTCTTGGGCAGGGGCAGACTTAACCATAAGCCAAAGGTTGGTAATTGCCTTGGACCCTGAGCTACCAAGGAACCCAAAATGCTGCATAAAGTTATGGGTAAGAAGTTATGGGTATATTATTATTTTTTTAAGTTTCTCTAATTAATTATGTTATTTCTTGATTCATGAGTGTCTCAGGCCCCCCTCAGTACCCACTACATTGGATAATTCCACAGTTTTACTGTGCATCTGCAGAAATGTTTCAGGACAAAATAGCCAACTTGTACAAACGTTGGTGATGTCACATGTACTATACGTACAGGCAGAGTAAAAATGACACGAAGCTACCCCAGCAGTGCTGGAGAAAACAGAAAGCAGGAGGAAAGCAAAAAGTTTTTTTTTTTTTTTAATAGGGATAAATCCACACACTTAAAATCTGTATCCAGTGTTTATATGTTTCTGTAAAGCTGCTTTGAGACAATATCCATTATTAGAAGAGCTATACAAATAAAATTTTATTGTTTTTGTTGAACAAAAGGAAATGTTCTTCTGTTTCTGTTTACCTATTTTACAAATATCACTTGATATCTGTTCAGTGCTACTTCAAATATATACTGTATATTTAAATAGCATGTGGGGATTCGCTCTGGGACAGAAAGTCCAGGGCCATTTTTGGTCCCAGTCCATTCCAAATTATTGCTAAGAATGCTGAATAATGTATGCGGACAATTTAAATATCAATGTTAAAATACTGAAATGATGGCCCCATCTTTATATTTGGCCAAGGGCCCTCAAATCACTAAATTCACTCCTGCCCGTGGGGTGAACTGCTCAAGGGCCCAACAGTGGCAGCTTGGCAGTGCTGGGGCTTGAACCCCCGACCTTCTGATCAGTAACCCAGAGACTTAACTGCCCATCTTGGCAAAAGGAACTAGCAATGTATTGACTAAAAGGGTGACAATAATAGTTGCACACCTATATTTAACAATATTTTTTTTTTGATAAACCTGTGTTTGCAATTGTTTAATATCCATCAGAGCAGAGCATTTTGTGATTTTTTTTTTAACAAAAGTTTTAAAAATAAAGACAATTATTCACAGCATTCTCAGCTTATATTTACCGATGGTGCCAATGATAGTGGCAGGCACTGTGTGCACAGTTTTGACCTTGAACTCAAGCCTATTTTTCTTGTGGGATATCAGCTCCTGCGAGCAGCAGTGTGAAATTCAGTGCCCCAATATGACACCCTGAAATTTATGGTTTGTTCTGTAAATATAAAAAGGAATGGTATTTACATAGGAACACTATTAATACTAACATGTGTTAGTATACTGTATATAATAGACTCCTATTATTTGAATACTTGCCACATAATTTTACTAATCTGAATATGAGTACCTTTCCTGGAGTAAATATTGAACTTAATTCACCAGCTCTGAATATGGCTCATTATGTGCATAACTGAGCTTTTAATGAAAGCAACGTCTGAAGTTATATAGCACAAGGCTACAGAAATGGAGCTCTTTCTCTCCGCTTTGACGTGTCCAAATTGCAAGACCCAGGTAAAAAGTTTGCTTTTCCGCAGGATGAATGAAATAATCTTGGAGCTAAAGCTCTACGCGTCTGAATATGTAGACTTCCCAATGCTATCCGAGTCATTTCCGATTTCCACGAGTGCCATGACTTCATGATCCCTCCTGTGAATGAGTACTTTTCTGCTATCTTCCTTCGTTTCTGATGCTTTCTTTTCTCTGTTGAGCAGCCCTTGCATTTTGGCATTGAATAATTCCAGAGACAAGTTAATGAACTGAGCCATGCAATAAAACCAGGACAGTTGGGCCAAGATGACCCAACCCAAAATCCATCACGGTATATAGCTGCACAGGATGTTTCAACAGATATATCCTCCAAGCTGTGTGCTAAGACTTAATGATTCACATGGCTGGTACTGAGAGTGGGCTAGCATATTGGCATAGCATACCTGGGCATAGCATACCTGGAAATTAATGCACTGTCACTAAAAGCAAGTTTACCAACAGTGAACTGGAACCAAGGAAACTGGAAGCAAACACTAATGCAGTTCATGAAAAAATGGCCATATACACGATTAAATAAAAACAAACAAAAAAATATATATTCGAACAAATAATTGAACAAAATATATTATATTGTACATTTAAATTATTCACATTTAAAACTATAATTTTTAATAATGTTTGTTTTTTAAGATAAAAAAAAGTACTATGAACCTTGAATGAATGCAAATACATTATATTAGCCCTGAAATAAGTTTTAGAATTGTGTACAAGGAAAATGACTTTTATTTACCAAAAATAGAAATAAAAAAACAATTTGTTTAAACATATTCAGGAAGAAAGATGCAAATGATTAGTATATACAGTATATATATATATATATATATATATATATATATATATATATATATATATATATATATATGAAGGACCATTTGTGTAAGCCAGCAGAACAATTTGCACATATTTCTTGTCTTGATTTTGTCCTAATGGTATGCTCAGCTATACTTGTATCTGTAGTTCTGTCCATCTCCAGAGAGGGATGCTGTGTCTTCGTCAAGCCCACCTCTGATTTTCAGTTTCCTTACAAAATGCCTAGCATGATTGAATTCACAAACATGTCTGTCCGTGTGCTGAATGGCTTTAACTACTCATTGCAGCGAAAGATAAATACTGCAACAACCCTAATCACAGACATAGCATGCATTTCAAAGAAGAGAAAATAGACTTCATTTTCCTTTTTGTACGGTCTGATGTAATTAAAATAAGCATGCTCTCTGTCCAATTAGCGAGCATATGCTGCTTTTGATGTAAGTATAATGTTTGTGTGTCTTTGCGTGTTTGTGTGTGTGTGTGCCTGTGTCTGTTTGTGTAGTTATACATTTTCATTTGAGGCTTGGTAGACTGCAGTGTAGAAATGAGCAGGTCCATCATTGGTCAGGTGCTTGCTTCAGAGCATATTTGTATCATGTAGATCTTTTCTAGATGACTCCCTTTATTAGATTTTCACTTCAGGACTATTATGTGTTCGATTTCCTATCAGATGTTCTCATTTCAAATCCAAGGTTATGAATGTTGTTCAAGTGCTTTCTTTATGAAATGTGTCAATGCATGAGGACCATGCATGACCCTTTTCATAATAATAATAATAATAATAATAATAATAATAATAATAATAATAATAATAATAATAATAATTCCTTAGATTTATATAGCACTTTCCTAAGCACTCAATGCACTTTACATTGTATGGGAGGAAATCTCCTCAACCAACACCAGTGTGTAGCATCAACCTGGATGATGCGACAGCAGCCATAGTGTGCCAGAACACCCACCACACAGAGATATTGGTGGAGAGGAGAAGAGTGTGATGTAGCCAATACAGAGTTGGTGTTTATTAAGGGGCCATGCTAGATAAGGTCCAATGGGGGAATTTTAATGACCACAGAGAGTCAGGACCTCAGTTTAATGTCTCATCGAAAGATGATCTAGACTGTTTTAACAGTATAGTGTCCCCGTCACTATACAGGGGCATTGGGACCCACACAGACCAGCTTCAGTGGGAAATCAGGTGAGAGCTGCAGGGTGATATGGCTCTGGCATTACTTTACTATCGTGAACATCTACATATTTTGGAGGGCTAGCAGCTTTCTACTCAGAATGAGGTACTGAAGCAATTTTTTTGTCTCCTGAATAGTATAATGAGCTACCTAGAATTGGAACTGGATGATTAGGTTTCCAAAATTAGAGTTCATGAATTAATTACAGAGGTAACATGAATGGCATGGTGGCATAGTGATTAGCACATTTGCGTAGTACCTCCAGAGTTGAGGGTTTGATTCCCACCTCCACCCTGTGTTCAGAGATTGCATATTCAACCTGTGCTTCGCAGATTTTCTTTGGATACATCGGTTTACTCACCCAGTCCAAAGATTTTGTTGTAGACTGATTGGCATTTCCAAAATGCCCATAGTGGGTAAATGGGTGTGTGATTGTGTGTTCAATTGTGCCCTGCGATGTGTTGGCACAGGGTGTCCGCCAACTTGTGCCTGTGTTTCATGGGATAGGATCCGGAGTCCCTGCAAACCTGTGTTGGATAAGCGGTGCAGAAAATGAATGAATGAATGGCTCGTTTAAGAAGAATTTTTACGCTAACTGTGGAAAAATGAACTAGCCCACTACTATAACAGTGTTCATGCTTCTGCAATGAGCATGAGTAACCATACTTGTAAGAAAAATACACAGAATGACATGACGATGTGAGACTGGGGCTGATTTCTTTATAGCCCAGACTGTAGATGCAGCCTATCAGTGACAGTAATTAATGTATTCCAACACGTTTGCCTCACACCTCCAAAGGTGAGAGTTCGAATCCCACCTTTGCCCTATGTGCCCTGTGTGCATGACTTTGCATCTCTACCCTGTGGTTTGGGGGTTTGCTCTTGGTACTTCAGTTTCTGGTAGTCATATGATATAAGCTTTTGGCGTTTCCAAATTGTCCGTAGTATGTGATTGTGCCCTGCTATGCATTGGGGATGCACCCTGTGTCCAGGGTGTCCGCCGCCTGCCCTAATTTCCATGGAATAGGCCCAAGTCTCCCCCATGACTCTGTCTAGGATAAGTATGGAAAATGGATGGGATTTCCAGCATGCTGGTTGGACCACACATGCATTGGTTGTACCACACATTCAGGGTTTTGCTTTAAACCAAGGGGTTACAATTTTTTTGTTTAGTGTTCAGAGGAAAAACGGTCAGACCCCAGTAGGACCCACAGTTGACTAGCTGTCTTTCAGTTTTCCCCATATCATTTTATCAATGAGTGTCTAAAAAAAAAGTGTCCATAGTGTATGAATGGGTGTGTGAGTGTGTATGTGATTGGGCCTTCGATGGACTGGTACTCTGTCCAGGGTGTACCCTGCCCTGTGCCCGATGCTTCCTGGGATAGGTTCCAGGTTCCCCGTTACCCTGCCAAAGGAGTAAGCGGTAGAGGATGGATGGATGGATGGCTGGACCTCATCATATAATGCATTTGCTAAGGCTTCATAACCTATTGATAGATATTAGATTTTAGCCATTAGATTTTCACAAGCAGATCTCAGTGGGCATGAGACTTGAGCTTTCATCTTATGCTACCAAAAAAAACAACCTACCCAAGCCATAAACTACTCTAGATAAAACAGCTCGCTAGTGAGTGACATTATCTGTTCTTTGTTAGACAGTGTTGGTTTTCATTGTAGGATAAATTAATTGATTCATAAGGAAGATTTTATGTGCACTGGTGCTTTATCTTTGACAGCACAAATCAAATCCTGTCCTGAATTCTGTTTGCTGGGAAACATGTACCATGATATGTTATTAGATGCAAGACACACTGACGTTCAGATTAATCTACTGCCTCCACTAACATATTTAGCCCAGTTCAAGGTTATCATTTAAATAAAATTTGATAGCAAAGTGACAGTTCTTTTTGTGAAAATGATTTTTTGGACAGGCAACCCTTTTTGCGAAAATGATGATTGCTACGTTGCTAACTCTGCAAACTCTCTGAACAAACACACTAGCCTCTGACCTCCCACCAACCAAATATCAATCCATGCCATTCTTCAGAGTTGGCAACCATGACTACATGTCACTATAATAACTTTATTTCTGCACTCATTATATATGAGTTCAACATGAAAGAAAGACAGAAATGTCATAAAGAACGATATTTATTGCAAAAGCTAACTACTGCATGAAGGAAATTACTTTTGAAGTCTCACTTTACAGACATTCTGTATTTTCTATTCAAAACTATTTTCTATTCTAGTTTGCAGGTATGCGCCTGCGTGCTCTGAACCGCAAATAATATTGGAAAAAAGAGAGACAGTGGCTTCCCCATTTGCAACAACTTTCTTTTGTATTGATACTTTGTGCCAGTTTCCCCAGAAGTGATGAATATTTTCAAATGTTTTATGCAATATTCCAATTTTTTGCATAAGATAAATTCACAACTTGGATATAAACATAGTGATTGTCAAGCATTTTGTTGTCATATTCGTGTGTTGCTGTGTATGCCACACTCTCGCTTGTAGCCTGGATGTTTTTGATTTTGTTTTTAGTGGATCCACAATTCATTTTTATGGTTTGTTTTTACTTCACATAATAATCTTCACTTGCCTTCACCTCCCAGTCATGATAATTGAGCATTCAATTATTATTATTATTATTATTATTATTATTATTATTATTATTATTATTATTATTATTATTATACTTGTTTATTTGTTTTTATATTAAGTTGTTTTTTTCATTCTCATTCATTATTCTTAATTCTAGCAGATTCTTGATTGTGTACCTAAGAAAGTTTAATCTCATGTTTTTTTGTGAATTAATGAACTGATTTCAGTAAAACATTACTGTAATCAAAAATACAGTAAGCACTGTCTTGTATCCATCACTCTCCTAACTTTGCTTTCATGAAATCTGTATATGTTTTTAAGCCGATGTGCCATTCTCCATGTTTCGATGTCTCTGTTCTTTGTCTGTCAGTGTTGAGCAAATCACACGTGTCTACATATGTGATTTGCTCAACACTGACACAGATAAGATCAGAAGAACTTCTATCCCTTAAGCCTATGTTCTCTCTCCAGGATTATGTACCATTCCAGGATGACTTGTTGCCATTTCCAGATCAAAATGATTTTTCTTTGTGTTCAAATGCATTGACGTTCATTTTATCTCCTCTCTCAGCTATTGCCTAGTCAAACTATTTTTGCATCAGTTGCTATTTTAGACGGCTGCCTTGAAGAATTCAGATCTCCCTGGTGAGTCTTGCTCCCTGCAGATGTGCGGTGCATGTTTAAGACTGCAGAACTAGAAGCCGCCTTGGGAGATGACAATGCTTATCTCTGCATGAAGCATGAAGAGAAGCGAAAACAGTATTCTCTTTGGACGTCTTTTAGGGGTGAGAAACTCTGGCCTTGGCCCAAGGGTGAAATTTTTGGATGTACTCCCAGCCAGTCTATCATGTTCTTGTACTTAGATGATAATAGCGCCATTTAGAGAGAATGAAAGAACTCTCTGGATTGAGTAAACTCAGTATACATACCATGGTGCTGACTAATAAATTGATGGAGTATGTGATTATAAGCAGCTGAGTCTCAAGTCTGAGCAGACAATGCCAATAATTGCCTTAAGTTCTGATTTTATTATAGAGAATCTCTGATCCAGATAGAATAATATATAGACATATTGACTAGTGACTGTAGATAAAGTAATTAATCAAACACGTACAAGACTATTGCTAGAGCAACGGTCACTGAAGCTAGTAATTATTATTACAAAGTTAAAAATTAAATTCAGTTACTAATGTCTTGGTTGATGAAATGTGATGACCATCTTTTTCTGATTGGAATATAAATAGTGTATATATATATATATATATATATATATATATATATATATATAT
>JAFFST010046308.1:6387-17893 GCA_022414735.1 Noturus placidus | reverse complement strand
TTACTTTCAGTGCAGGAAACTCTCTCCGGAAGTTCAGTGAGGATCTCTGAATGATCCAATGTTGACCTAAATGACTGATGTTGATAAATAGAATCCACCTGTGTGTAATCAAGTCTCCGTATAAATGCACCTGCTCTGTGATAGTCACAGAGGTCCGTTTAAAGCACAGACAGCATCATGAAGAACAAGGAACACACCAGGCAGGTCCGAGATACTGTTGGGGAGAAGTTTAAAGCCGGATTTGGATACAGAAAGATTCCCCAAGCTTTAAACATCCCAAGGAGCACTGTGCAAGCGATAATATTGAAATGGAAGGAGTATCAGACCACTGCAAATCTACCAAGACCCGGCCGTCCCTCTAAACTTTCAGCTAATACAAGGAGAAGACTGATCAGAGATGCAGCCAAGAGGCCCATGATCACTCTGGATGACCTCCAGAGATCTACAGCTGAGGTGGGAGACTCTGTCCATAGACAACAATCAGTCGTATACTGCACAAATCTGGCCTTTATGGAAGAAAGCCATTTCTCAAAGATATCCATAAAAAGTGTCGTTTAAAGTTTGCCACAAGCCACCTGGGAGACACACCAAACATGTGGAAGAAGGTGCTCTGGTCAGATGAAACCAAAATCGGTGTATCAGATAATTCATATTTTACTCTTAAGTTCAAGCATAGAATATTCAGACATCATTTTACACTATAGTTATTTTTTTGTGAATTGATTTGTATACCTTCGACCTCAGCCATAATACTGTTCTCAAATTATACTACACTAAAAGAAGAGGAGAAAAAAAAGCCTTAAAGCTTAGGCACTTAGCAAAGTTTGTTCTATTGTGCAGTAGACAATCTTTCATTTTTGAATGACCTGGTGGAACCCAAAATATGCTTATTTTCTTCATGAACTTGCTTTTCACGAATACATTCTCATATCACATCAACTTAGAAAATAGCACCGTGAAATTTGAGCTGATTTAAAAATATGTACAAATAGGAACTTTCTGAAAACCACTGAAATGACATACACACCAGCAAACAATGTTTATTACAAAAATAGACCATGTTGCCTAATTTGACAAAAAGGCTGGAAACCAAATTATTTTTCAGAGACGTATGTCTCTAATATTGCATATTTGCAGCTGATAACACGTTCATGAAGATTTGTCTTGTTCTGCTTCCCTCACGCAATCTGCGATTGATCAATGACCGATGCTTAGTAGTGCATACTCAGCGTGGCCCAAGGTCCCTTTCCAGAACCTTCACACAAACTGTCTCACAGTGGTGGAATTAACTTCCAAACTCAATCCAGACCACAGAATCTGTCACTATCTTCAAAAAACAGCTAAAGACCCACCTCTTCCCTAAACGCGTAACCAACCCATAAAAGAACAAACAAAAAAAGCTTACTCTGGCTCTTACACCTCTACTCTGTGCACTTTGCTTCTATAGAACTCAATTAAAATATCTTGTATGGTAGCACTACTTGTATTGTTCTCCGCTTTGCTTGTATTTTCTCATGTGTAAGTCGCTTTGGATAAAAGCATCCGCTAAATGAATAAATGTAATGTAAAATGTTTTCATAATTAGTACGATAATAAAGTTGGTTTGCTTGAATGAGAGCCACTGATTAGTTTAATTGCAATTTCTGAGTCATTGTCTCCAAAGTTTGAGGGAAGAATTGTCACGAAATGACTTCTCCATCATAGTCAATATACTTTTTTCCTCCCAAGGAAATTTATAGTCACTTGTAATGTATATCAAACTTTACTGGGTATTATGTGCCACATTGTTCTTAACAGACCATACCAAATGCTGTTATTTCTAAAGTAATTGTGTTGAAAAGAATAGATTATATCTATGAAATGGTATTTTGTCTATTTGTCTGAGTTATGAAGTGAACCTAGAGTGTATGCATCTTGCCCTCAAATGTATTAGAACAGTTTCACATCAATATATCCAGACAGTTGTTTTGGATCAAAATTAAATAAAAAGATCAGAAAATACTTTCATTTCATAAATTTCTAGGCATATGTGTGGCAGGGAAAACCTTTCAGATGGTGATATTTAGACTATTTAACGTTCTGAAATCTACAGACACATTCACATCTCTCAATCACCAGGAGAGGTATAGCATTTTAAAGTCTGGTTACTCCCAAGGCATTTGCAGTTAAAGCTTTTATTTCAAATGTACTTATAGACAGCAGTACACAGATTTATTAATTTAATTTGCATGCAATGTATTAATGAAACTTACTATAAACTAATCAAACTATAAATATACATATGCAAATAGAAAAATATATATTCATAGCCTTAAGAAGTCCCGCCAATCCAGCAGTCATTATATGTTTAATAATAATACCCCTTTAAAAAAACAAACAAACAAAAAAAAAAACATTAGAAATGATAATATTTACATCGTACATTATTGTAACATAATTGCCACCTCCATTGCTTAATTTTATTAAATAATCTTAGTTGAAATTTTCTTAACATTATTTCATTTTATCCTGAGCTGACAGATGCGCAAACATCCAGCAATGCTACTACTACTGGAACTATTTCTATGACTGATATTACTACTACAACTACTTATTTTACTGCTACTGTTGCTGCTACTAATAGCAGAAGTACTACTACTACTACTACTACTACTACTACTACTACTATTACTACTACTACTACTATTACTACTACTAGTACTACTACGACTATGATTGCAGCTGCTACTAGTACTGCAAATACTACTAAAACTACTACTTTTACTGATACCACTACTAAAACTACTACTATTAGTAATACTACTACTACAACTACTTCTATTCTAGTACTACCACTACTACTTCTTATATTCTACTACTAATATCACTACTGCTGCTGCTGCTGCTACTACTGTTGCAATAATTACTACTCACAACTACTGTTTCTACTATTGTTGATGTTACTAGTACTGCAAATACTAAAAGTATTATTTTTACAGATTCCACTACTACAACTACTGCCTCTGCTATTGTTGCTGCTACTGGAAATACTAAAACTATTACTTTTACTTATACCACTACTACTACTACTACTACTACTATTACTACTATTACTGATACTACTACAAATGATGTCAGACATTTTACTGCTACTTCATATAAAACCTAAATATATATATAAAAAAAATGTATTGAAAAGGAAATTTATAATATGTTGTACTACCTGCTAACTCTACATTCTTTGAAATGTTATAGTCATTTCAAAGAATGTAGAGTTAGCAGGGGGAATCAACAACTCAGCAGTGTGAACACTGAGACAAATTAGAAGCTGTAGTAAAAGGTTGCACGGTCAACCAGGCTTGATCTGGATGCATACCATACGAGAACTGACAGTTTAAACCTCTTACTGGTTTACTCACAGTCATGACACATTCTACCCAGTTCTGTCAGTTCAATATATTATACATGATAAATAAATGATTAATACTAAATGGTAGATTATTCATCAGTTTCCATATGTATTATGGCTAATTCCTGCAGTGATTCTCCTCATCCCTTATTTAACAGTGTGGAAAGTGAAGGAAAAAAAATATTGAGATTGATTGAGAATAAGATAAGATGAGAGGTGTGAGTAGAGACAAGACGCTGAGTGGAGTATTCACAGTTTCAGTGAAAGAGATGATTAGAAACCCTGAAAGGTGGAAAAGAACACAAAGGGACAAGAGGCGCACAAGTGTTGAACGAAGCAATTTCCAACACAGAAGACGTCCATTTGCATCAGCATTTAACTTGTCTCATTCATTTCATGGTATTTGCTGACATTTTTTCCATGGCAGGCTTATTGACGCACATCTCACTCCAGTAGCTGGTGTAAACATGCCTCTGTTATTTATTTATTTATATATTTACCCTTTTCTGAATAATGCTGCTCCTCTTGGCTATAACAAGTGGACTCCAAAGATCACTCATATTCCCGGTGTTCTATACATCTCAAGTGATTCGTCTGCTCCCCAGGACACTCAGGGACACGTTCTTCCTCTTCAGGAAGTTATTAGCACTGTGTCTAGCAGCAGCCTCATTTTTCCAGCTCAGAGAAGATCTATAAAAAAAATTCAGTGAAGGGGGAATGTGGATAACCTGGTTTGTGCGATGCTCAGAAAAGATGAATGCTAAAAAGATCCTGAGCTTTAATGGTCCTTGGTTGAGTAATGTCTCTATGGTTCCTGGTTCCTGGCTCCCTTTTTCTGTCTTCCCTTCTTCTGGTGAACTGTATTTGCATCATCATTTTTTGGACAAAAATTGACAGTAAAGCATATGGGCATGTTGGTGCACCTCATCAGTAGACCATACCTCCATAACTCCATTTTAATACTCATACATAATGGAGGCTTGCTTAAATAATAGCACATTAGTTAAGGTTTAAAGTGCTTTCCAGACTGATGGCAGTTGCATAGATATCTTAACTTGGCAGAGATTCCTTATACATACTGGGCACTATGTTTCTGCTGACAATATGTTTTGTAATTGTTGATAGTTTCATAAAACTGACCATGCAAAATGCTTGTATCCATGACTCAACACAATTTCAAACTATTTTGTACTAGTTTTCTTTTGTACCAGTATATGACACCAACTTGGGCGGCTGTGGTTCAGGTGGAAGAGCGGGTTGTCTGCTAATCGTAGGGTTGTGGTTCGGTTCTCGGCCCACATGACTCCACATACCGAAGTGTCCTTGGGCAAGACACTGAACCCCAAGTTAGTGCCTTGCATGTCAGCTCTGCTACCTTTGATGTGTGTGTGAATGGGTGAATGAGACTTTGGATAAAAGCGCATGGACCATGCAACATGGTTCCTTCATGGTTCCTGGGATAGTTAAGGTTTCTTTAAATCAACATTAAACCAGATGGACAAACCTGAAAACGCTTAAGGATAGAACTCTTCAGACTAACCTTGGCCTTCAGACTAAGACTGTGTCCAAATGGATATTTTTGAAAACATGGATATTTTTGAAAACATGTGCTGCATCTCAGTCAACTCCATAGTTCAGTAGTCAGGGAACTGATTGGGACGTCGGCCATTTTAAGCGCTGTCTAAATTGCAAAATCCTTTCAGTTCACAGGCACGTTTGCTCCCTAAAGATCCCACAATGCACCCCAAAAAAAGATGTCATATTTTCTGAAGCCTCTCAGCTTGAAAAATATGGATGATGAACTCTCAGCCAAATTCTACAAATGTAAATAGCTTGTAGTCATTGTTGTAGCTCTCAAATGATTATTTGTTTTAGCAATTTTTAATTTTCACGTTCTATATACGCTTTGTTTGAGTCTAATGACTTTTAGTGTTTAATGATTTTTTTTTTTTTTTAATTCACTAACTAGTCTACAATCCTGCTTCAAGTATAATGACAGAAATGCATAAAGTTATATCGGCCCTGTCCATCCATCCATCCATCCATCCATCCATCCATCCATCCATCCTCAACCGCTTATCCGTAATCGGGTCGCGGGGGTAGCAGCTTCAACAAGGAACCCCAAACTTCCTTTTCCTGAGCAACATTAACCAGCTCTGACTGGGGGATCCCGAGGCGTTCCCAGGTCAGTGTGGAAATATAGTCTTTCCACCTAGTCCTGGGTCTTCCGCGAGGTCTCCTCCCAGTTGGATGTGCCTGGAATACCTCCCTAGGGAGGCGCCCAGGGGGCATCCTTACCAGGTACCCGAACCACCTCAACTGACTCCTTTCAACGCAAAGGAGCAGCGGCTGTACTCTGAGTTCCTCTCGGATAGCCGAGCTTCTCACCCTATCCCTATCGGCCCTGTCCATTGTTGATAAATGCCAGTGGTGATATTTTACAACCTGAATACCAGGCCGTGTGTCAGTGTCCTAGTGTGTAGTGAGCCAGGGTCCTTGCCAGTGCCCAACCTCATATGCACAATATGCTGATTCACCATCTAAGAAGCTAATTGGGAAGCATCTACATATTTGTCTTTGAGTTTTGCTTTTCTCTAAATGAAAATAGTGTTTTGAGTCATTGAAATCGAAGCTTTTTAAAACCACCCTCCAAGGTGAAGAAATCTCAAAAATAAACTCAACAGTATCATCCTTATGAATGTGCTAGGACTCCGTGTATTATGGCTTCTAGCCAGGTTGTTACTTTTTGCTCTGTAATTTCTTATTTAATGATGTGTTTGCAATTTAAATTCACTCTATTTTATATTAAGACCTGTGCGGAGGTGTCAGATTATGATACACACTGTTCTGCTCCAGAATCCACCATAGCGAACATGGAGTTTGGATACAACCATTATTTAACCTTAAACAGTTCAAGCTCATTGTCAGGGAACAGATATGAAACTATGAAACTTAGGGCGGCTGTGGCTCAGTCGGTAGAGCGGGTTGTCCACTAATCCACTAATCGTAGGGTTGGTGTTTCGAAACCCGGCCCGGGTGATCCCATGCTGAAGTGTCCTTGGGCAAGACACTGAACCCTAAGTTGCCCCCAATGGCAAGCTAGCACCTTGCATGTCAGCTCTGCTACCATTGGTGTGTGAATGTGCTCTCATTAGTAAGTCGCTTGTAAATGTAAAAATGATATTTCTGTAAAGCTGCTTTGAGACAATGTACCATTGTAAAAAGCGCTATACAAATTGATAAATTAAATTAATTGTTTTTGCCATTTTTTGCTTTGGAACGTTTGGCCAAATATGACCCTAATGAGGATTATTTTTTATCTTTCAAAAAATAAGATGTTCCTTTTAAATTATTTCATATACTCTACTTCAGAAAACACAGCTCATAATATCATTTGTATGACATTTCACAGAACAGTTTATGAAATACTATCAGTACCTAATTGTCTGGGATCATGTTTATGTTTTCTTTGAGAACCATGGCTTTAAATGAGTTTATGGGCCATTTCATGATGCCATCCTTATAAAGACAGCCATGAAAGTTACAATTGATCTGATATCCTAGCAGACACACAGCTTAACATTTGTGATAAATGGATTGTGGATGTGCAAAAAAAAGTGGAATGAATTAAGGAATAAGGCCTGCTTCTACAGAGAGAACCCTACTGTCAATAGATCTATGCTGGTCCTACAGATCCTGTGATTTTCAAGAGCTCACACACGCCCTCGCTTTTGAAGAGTAACAGCATTGCCATGTCAGTATCTGCGCTAATCACTGATTAGAGTTCAGAGCTTTTTGCTTGCTCCAAGATAATCCCATCGATCAGCAAGAGAGCAAGAGTGGTTCGAATAATTGCCACTTGATAAACCAGAGAATTTTTAGAGCATTTCTTGTAGTGAACAAGGAAACAAATGCATACTGAGCAGGAGTAAGGATGGAAAAGTTTCCACATCTGCATCTGTCATTATAAGATGTAATGCTATTTGTTTTTGTATGCTTGAGCATAGGCGAGGAATGGTATTACCTTCTTTCCTCACTGCTGAAGTACTGTAATCTCTCTTTAGAGACAAACTGTTTAGAGAGAAACTGAGAGGTAGAGTATGCCTCTACATCAGGGGCATAACTAAGAGGGAAGATTCAGGGTTTGACTTTCCATGAAATATTTAATGGCAGTTCTAAATGTTTATTCATGGCTAGTTAACATAACACACATATTGCACCGCTGATGTGTAATATATGTGCAAAATAACATTGTTTTGTGCTGTAATTGTGCTATATTGCCATGCAGAAGTCACAATTACGATTCCATATTAATCACTTCAGAAGTCAAATTTCCAAGTTTCTTAGTTTGTCTGTTGCTATGATGGGAAACAGGATTGCCCAATATGGGATCATACATCTTTCCAGGTTGTGGTTGAAAGATACTAAGCAATTATACTAAGCAACTAATATCTAAGCAAGCTACACTCTGCACATAGAGATATCTGGAAGTTTATTGCAGGAGGAGAAAACGAATGGTAGATCTGGTCTTTTTATGAAATAAAAAGAAGAAACATTCCCCCTATTACTAGTATGCTATTTTAACAATTTCCAGTGGAACTGTCAGAAAGGTATTTGAATTCCGCTGCCTATTAACAGTTATTAATACGACAGGATTGATTGAAGATAGACTGTGCCTTGAATAATTAAATGACAAATTCTGAGTACCACCACTGCTTCTAAATTGTCATTAAATTGCTATTAAATGTGATGACCATATTATGAATCATGATAACATATGCATTTCAATGCATTTTCATGTCCAGAATGGAACCCTAAAACGAGATTATGAAAATAATATAATTTTACTTTTAATACCGAGTGTAGGTTTTGGATATGTTGTGACTATGACCAGGAGAAATAGGTTATTGAAGATGAATGTATGAAAAGCTTTTTACTTTAAAAAAATAAATAAATATACTTTTAGGTCCAAAGTCTGAGAACATTGATTATCTGGGGCATAAAAAATGGCAATTTAAAAAAACAACAACAAAGAATTAAAAATGTTCAGCATCTTGAATACTCAGTACAACCCCAATTCCGAAAACATTGGGACAGTATGGAAAATGCTAATAAAAACAAAGACGAGTGATTTGCCAATGTACTTTGACTTGTATTTAACCAAAAAAAATTATAAAGACAAGGTATTTAATGTTTACCCTAATAGTTTTTTCAAGGTAAACGATTATGTTGAAATTGATGCATGCACATTCCAAAAATGTTGGGACAGGGGACATTTAGTACTAATAGTGATGTGAAAAGTTGAAATAAGAAAGTGAGGTGAAGCAGGTGAGGTAATTGTCTGGTAATAGTATATAAGGAGACTCCAAAAAAAGCCTAGTCCTTCAAGAGCAAGGATGCGTCGAGGCTCACCAATCTGCCAAAAGATGCGTCAGTGAATAATCCAACACTTTGAGAACAACATTCCACAAATTGGTAGGATTTTGGGCATTTCACCTTCTACAGTGCACAATATAATTAAAAGATTCAAGGAATCTGGTCAAATATCTGTGTGTAAAGGGCAAAGCTGAAACCCACTTCTGAATGGCGCGTGATCTCCGATCCCTCAGACGTCATCGTCTTCAAAACCATCACGAGTCTTTAATGGATATCCTGACATGGGTAACTTGCACATCTGTGAAGGCACCATTATTGCAGAAAATATGTACACATTTTGGAGCAACATGTTCTGCCATCCAGAGCAGGACAACACCAAACCACATTCTGCCTGGATTACAAGCGCATGGTTGCATAAGCAGAGAGTGTGGGTTCAAGCATGGCCTGCCTGCTGTCCTGACCTGTCTCCGATTGAGAATGTGTGGCGCATTATGAAGCGCAAAATAAAGCAATGAAGGCCCCGTACAGTTGTGTAGCTGAAGAAATGCATAATGGATGAATGGGGGGAAATTCCATTTGCTAAACTAAACCAACTGGTGTCTTCACTCAGCACCCAAACACTTAATAAGTATTATTAAAAGGTGATGTTACACAGTGGTAAGCAATCTATTCCATCTTTTTTGGAGTGTGTTGCCGTCATCAGATTTGAAATGAGTGTATATTTATGTTTTACTTTTTTCAAAGTAAAACATCAAATAATGTGTTTTCAATATAATATATAATACAGGGTGAACAAAATTGACAAATTATTAGTATTATTATTATTTTTAATGCATTTTCCATACTGTACTAACTTCTTCAAAGTTGGGTTTGTATTTCTAGTTCATTATTTAAATTTAAGCACATCTGTGATATTGATCTCATTAGCTCCTTAGTACAAAAAGTCAAGTTATTCCTAGAGTCTTATCATTTCCCTTGAAGCATGTGTTCATACTACACTCTGATGTATTTGATCTAACATGGTCGAGAACCCAGTATGGGTGTATGGGGTGCATGTGTGAGGACTCACCAGTCTTAATGGGATAAAAGTGTCTGCTAAATGAATAAATGTAATGCACTCAGCTCTCACATGTGGCTCCTAGTAACACTGACATGCGCAGCGGCCACACCCCAGTAAACCACTTTACAGGCGGGCTAAACGAGATGTGTCTTCGTATTCGCATTGTCCAAGGATTTTTCAAACCCTTTTTCAGTCACCTCCGGAGTCAAACAAGTTTGTGTTCTTGCTCCAACACTCTTTAGTCTCATGTTTTCCGCCATGTTGTGAGATGCATACAGGGACGAGGACCCCGGCATTGAACTCCAATACCGCACTGATGGTAAACTGTTCAATCTGCGAAGGCTTCAAGCAGTGACCAAGGTTTCCTTTCAGCATGCGCACAAACTGCTGTTCGCCGATGACTGTGCCCTTAATGGAATTGTTCTTTGCAGCCTGCGACAACTTTGGACTGACCATCAGCACCGACAAAACAGTTGTGATGCATCAACCTTCTCCGGGCATGCCCTACGAAGAACCTGTGCTGCGGGTCAACAACTGACTTCTATCTGCCGTTGTCAAGTTCACCTATCTCGAAAGTACTATTTCTCGGAATGTGCTAATTGATGATGAAGTGATCTTCCGGATTTCAAAAGTCAGTTGCGGTTTCGGATGTGTAAGGTCATCAGTTTGGAATCGACCTGGAGTTAACCTCTCTGTGAAGCTCTGTATGTACAAGGCCGTCGTCCTGTCCTCCATTCTCTACGGCTCAGACACTTGGACCGTCTACCAATGACACGCCAAGAAATTGAATCACTTCTACCTCAATTGCTTTCGACGTATACTTGCCATCAAATGGTAGGACAGAATTCCAGACAATGAAGTTCTGGAGCAAAGAAAACTACCCAGCATCTTCGCAATGCTGAAACAAATTCAACTGTTGGTTATGTGCTTTCCAAAACATATCCTATACGGTGAACTGGCAGTTGGACTACTATCTTGCGATGGACAGAAGAAACGCTATAAGGATACTCTGAAAATGAACACGACGGACATCAAGATCGATCATAACAACTGGGAAATGATTGCCCAAAATTTGGAACACCTGGCGTTGCGAAGTGAAACAAGGAACGGCAGCCTACAAAGAAAAAAGAATCAAAAAGGAAGCGCCAAGCCAGAAAACAAGCTGCAAGCCAAAGGCCCATAACCCAACACAGGAGTCTGCCCACATTGCGGTAGCACATTTCGTAAATTGTAAATGGCGCACTTATATACAGTGCCTTGCGAAAGTATTCGGCCCCCTTGAACTGTTCGACCTTTTGCCACATTTCAGGCCTCAAACATGAAGATATAAAACTGTAATTTTTTGTGAAGAATCAACAACAGGTAGGACACAATCATGAAGTGGAACAAAATTTATTGGATATTTCAAACTTTTTCAACAAATAAAAAACTGAAAAATCTAGCGAGCAAAATTATTCAGCCTCATTACTTTCAGTGCAGAATCCACCTGTGTGTAATGAAGTCTCCGTATAAATGCACCTGCTCTGTGATAGTCTCAGTGGTCCGTTTAAACCACAGAGACTATCATGAAGAGCATGGAACACACCAGACAGGTCCGAGATACTGTTGTGAAGAAGTTTAAAGCTGGATTTGGATACAGAAAGATTTCCCAAGCTTTAAACATCCCATGGAGCACTGTGCAA
>JAFFST010046307.1:25527-36677 GCA_022414735.1 Noturus placidus | reverse complement strand
TGACAAACATGCAAAGGAACAGGAAATGAGGAAGGGGGCAAACACTTTTTCACACCACTGTATGTCTTCCATTTTCTGATTATTGCTCCCACAGTTGATTTCTTCACACCAAGCTGCGTACCTATTACAGATTCAGTCTTCCCAGCCTGGTGCAGGTCTACAATTTTGTTTCTGGTGTCCTTTGACAGCTCTTTGGTCTTGGCCATAGTGGAGTTTGGAGTGTGACTGTTTGAGGTTGTGGACAGGTGTCTTTTATACCGATAACAAGTTCAAACAGGTGCCATTAATACAGGTAACGAGTGGAGGACAAAGGAGCCTCTTAAAGGAGAAGTTACAGGTCTGTGAGAGACAGAATTCTTGCTTGTTTGTAGGTGACCAAATACTTATTTTCCACCAGAATTTACTAATAAATTCATTACAAATCCTACAATGTGATTTTCTGGATTATTTGTTCTCATTTTGTCTCTCATAGTTGAAGTGTACATATGGTGAAAATTACAGGCCTCTCTCATCTTTTTAAGTGGGAGAACTTGCACAATTGGTGGCTGACTAAATACTTTTTTGCTCTACTGTACTTGTTATTCTAGTTTTCTGTAAAGAGATGTTTATTTAGCATTTTTGGAAGGAGTCTCCAGTGTCAGTAAAACTCTCTCCTTTTTTTATATTAAATGTATCTGTCACATATTCCTTGTAATGAAGGTTAGGATGGATGCAAATCCACATCAGAGTTTAATGAGAGAGATACAGGAAGACAAATCCAAAACACGAGACAATAGCGAGGTCAAGAAATAGGTAACGGGTCAGACAATTGGCAAACAGGTATAAACTGGGCAAGGCTAGAATTCGAACAAGAACCATTAAAACAAAACAAGGGCCGCTTGGTACAGTGATAACACTAATACTTCGCAAAGAGTGAATGCCTCGAAAGTCCTTTTAAACTATGGTGTGATTGTGTGTGAGATTAGATGCAGGTGTGTGTGATTAGAATGAATGAGTGTTCTGGGAATTGCAGTCCATGGCGGCCATGTTTGCAGGCTCGCAGTGCAGGATGGGAAATGTAGTCACTGGTTTGCTGTGATATGACATTATCTATAAATAGATAAAAAGGCATGATGTCATTTCTTAATGGCAGAAAATGATCGTTTTTGGCAAATGTCCATGGTATAAGAGAAATAAAACTTTTTGTGCTTGCATTATTGGACAATAATCCAAAATGTAGGGTGGTAGCAGTAGATCTGCTTTGCATCAGGCCACATTGCACCGCCCCAGGACTATTTTCCTATACCAGCAGGCAGGAAAGTGTTTATAAGTGTGCCCTTAACTAGGCAAAACCAAATACCACCACTACTGTGTTCTTATTCGAGAGGAAGCTGCCCTAAAGAACCGTCACTGAACTCAATTGTAAAGTTGGTAATAAAAAAGGATTTTTTGCTTGAATTACGTTGAAACCTGCAAGTTCAGATTTAGTCCAACACTGAGTTAAAACTGAGTTAAAGTTGTACAAACAACACTTTTCTAAACAACACTTTTCAGCAGGATCAAATACTGGATAAACACTCGCCCTTAAAATGAGTGTTTATGAGCTGAAAACAAAAAATATCTTGCAAATAAGAAATTCTGATTAAGCTTCCCTTGTTCTTTGCTAATACTAATAAATACAATTGAAGTCACTAATGGAGAAAACGCCTTCATTAACTGTCGTATGGTTTTGTCCAAGAGATTAGATAGTCACTTAATTTGTCAGTCATTTGCTCCGTTTGTAGAATTACGGCATGAGAGAATGAGCTGGCCATTTGCATTACAAACCAAACTAGCGTACATGCAAATATATATAACTGTAAAGGACATAGCCATGAGTCAAACGACTTCAGACATGTTTTTTGTTCACCACTGTTGAGCGTGTTATATATCTAACTGTGACTAACAAACATGAGCTTTTCTGACGTCTTTCAGAATCGTACCATCTGTTACAAGCTGATGATTTTTACACCTGAGACCTGAATAAAAAGAGTAACGCAACAATGTGAGCTGCTGCATCTTAAAACCATATCAGTGCTTTCTTAGTGTTATTTGCACATATTTTTTGGCATCTATTCAAAAAATTTAATAAAATGGCTGAATCCATGCATCCTTTTGGCACAAACTGCATTAGCACTCAACACCACTCGCCCACTCGGGACACAGCCAACTGCTGGTAGTTCCTCTGGTAGTTTTCCAGAGCCATCTGTGATTTATGAAACTGACATCCATGCTCTTGGGTTTTAAAGTTTTGGTTCAAAACTTTGGTAGATAAACAAGCAAATTCCTTTCTCGCCGACTCCAGGCCATCCTTTCAAGCATGGAGGCCAGTGGCAGTGGTTGGCCGACTGAACCCATGACCTCTGGCATCTTTGGCAACATCACCACCGAGAACTCCAGCGTGGGTCGGATATATGAGGTGGCGGTGCAGTCAGCAAACGGCTCTGCAAAACGCAGTCCCCAGTTCATTGGGGTGGAGCTGCTACAATCTTTCAAACTCCTTATCATTCCTTGCTATGCACTGGTGGTACTCGTGGGAGTTTTTGGGAACTATTTACTGCTCTATGTCATTTGTCTGACCAGGAAGATGCACAACGTGACTAATTTCTTCATCGGGAACCTGGCCTTCTCGGACATGCTGATGTGTGCCACCTGTGTGCCATTCACCTTGGCGTACGCCTTTAACCCTCAAGGTTGGGTGTTTGGAAAATTCATGTGCTATCTGGTGTATCTCATTCAGCCAGTGTCTGTGTATGTGTCGGTGTTCACATTAACAGCAATTGGTGTGGACAGGTAAGTGGCAATTGTTATTTATCTTTCAGATGCATCAGAGGAAATGAGAAAGGGAATAGCCTTGAAAGGGAATAGTCATGCAAATGCTAAAAATAGCCAGTCCCTTCAATAAAGATTTTAGTGTCTTCATTTTTCATAAACAGAATAGCCATTCAGTATATGCTTTGGTGATGTAGATGAATGTATTTTTTACTTTAAAAGAGGATAAAACATGGGAGGCTGTCTTCAATAAGTATCTGGATCTCAAGGTCTCCTTGTCCATAAATTGACATTTATTCATTTAGCAGACACGATTCATTTAGCGACTTACAAATAAGAGCACACTCACACACCAATGGTAGCAGAGCTGCCATGCAAGGTGCTAGCTTGCCATCAGGGGCAACTTCGGGTTCAGTATCTTGCCCAAGGACACTTTGGCATGTGGAGTCATGCGGGCTGGGATTCGAACCGCCAACCCCACGATTAGTGGATTAGTGGACAACCCGCTCTACCGACTGAGCCACAGCCGCCCATGCAGATTTTAGGTCAATGGACATTTAAAGTGTACTCATCTCTCAAAAAGAAATGGTCTGTGCTTACAATATAGTAAAAATACAATATAGTCACTGGAAAATATCTGAAGGTTTCCTACATTCACAAGTGTTGGGAACATTTCAAACTCAGCACATACTCCAACCCTCTGAGCATGTCGAGAAACCTTCAGATGTCTTCTAGGAGTATTATTTTTATTCCAAGTACTATGGGTGTAACCAAATACATTACTTGGAATTAATAGATAATATGGATATGAATACAGATACAAATAGGAGACACACTATTCTTTTTAAGCTTTCCAGAATGGTTCACAGGGCACCATGTTGAGACTAGACAAAAAAAAGGATGGTTTTCACCTTCATGCAGGCTTGAGTTAGTGGTGAGATATGTTCAAAAACAGACCATGTTCACCAACAGCCCTATATGATGCATTTACAGCATCCTTGGTAACTTCCTGGTCAGAGTCACAATTGTTTAAACTAGGCTACTAGTTTGTGTATATTTTGGGATATCATGGGTGGATGCAAAATAATAACTGCATCTCAGTCTCAATATTTCTACCTTCTTTTTCCAGTGTTTTCAGTGTTTCTGGGGTGATAGTGTTAGGATGTGTGGGGGGAAAAAACCTAACTTCCAGTTTAGAGCAAGCCCACTTCAGGTATAAATCCACACACAGTTAGCGATATAGACATATAGGCAAAGACCAGGCCTTTTGGAATAATGTGTTCAGGACAGAGGAATCAAAGATAGAATTGTTTGTCCACAGTAACTGCAGACATGTTTGGCACAGGCCAAAGACAGCTTTTCAGGAGAAGCACCTCATACCAACTGTGAAGCACTGTGGTGGAAATGTTATGGTTTGGGGTTGCTTCGATGCCTCAGGGACTGGACAGCGCACACTCATTGATTCAACTATGAATTCTGCAGCATGTCAAAGAGTGCTTGAAGTTAATGTGTGGTCAACTGTCCAAAAGTTGAACCAAATCTGGATCTTTCAACAGGATAATGATCCTAAGCACACTAGCAAATCCACCAAGGAATGGCTCAAAAAGAAAAAATGGAGGGTTATGGAATGGCCTATTCAAAGTCTGGATTTGTATCATATTGAAATGTTTGGGGGTAAGGATATGAAACAAGCAGAACATGCAAGCAAACTCTTTTTAAAAAGAGTATTTACAGTAAAATACTTTTAAAACTCATGTAATTCCATCCCATGATATTATTTATTGTGAGAGCGAGGAATATTATGTCTGGACCTGAAATGGTCCAAAAATCTGTGTACTTTGTGTACTTTTGTGTGTACACTCCACTTGAGAAATAAATGGGCAAGAAAAAGCAAATAACTCAACTGGGAATGAAAGAGAGATAGCACAAAGGTGTAAAATTTTAGGCTCATTAAACTGTCTATTAACCGGACAGAGGAATTATTAGATAATTTGACTTCCATTAACTGTACATATAAATTTACGCAAACTAAATAGGGAAGTATTTTGGCAGTCGTACCTGCATGATTCTTAGTATCATGGGCGACTGTGGCTCAGTCGGTAGAGCGGGTTGTCCACTAATCCGCTAATCGTAGGGTTGGTGGTTCGAATCCCGGCCCGGGTGATCCCATGCTGAAGTGTCCTTGGGCAAGACACTGAACCCTAAGTTGCCCCCGATGGCAAGCTAGCACCTTGCATGGCAGCTCTGCTACCATTGGTGTGTGAGTGTGCTCTCATTTGTAAGTCGCTTTGGATAAAAGCTTCTGCTAAATGTAAATGTAGTAAAATTGTCCAAACTTTTCTATTGCCCTTTAGATACTACGCTACCGTACACCCTCTGAAGAAACGCATCTCAGTCCTGGCCTGTGCTTACCTACTTTCTGGCATCTGGATCCTCTCCTGTGGCCTGGTGGCTCCAGCTGTAGCCCACACTTACCATGTAGAGTTCAGAGAAGAAGGCTTCACCATTTGTGAGGAGTTCTGGATGGGCCAGGAGCGCGAGCGGCTGGCCTACGCTTACAGCACACTTTTCATCACCTACGTCCTCCCACTCTCAGCACTTTGTATCTCATACCTGCGCATATCTGTCAAGCTCCGAAACTGTGTGGTGCCCGGACACCACACGCAGAGTCAGGCAGAGGCACAGCGGGCGCGAAAACGCAAAACCTTCCGTCTAGTGACGTTAGTGGTGGTAGCGTTTGCAGTCTGCTGGCTGCCCATTAGTGTCTTCAATGTCCTCCGGGACATCGATATAGACTTGATTGACAAGCGCTATTTTCTGCTCATCCAGCTGCTGTGCCACCTGTGTGCCATGAGCTCGTCTTGCTGCAACCCCTTTTTGTATGCGTGGCTGCACGATCGCTTCCGAGCAGAACTGCGAAAGATGTTCACATGCCACAGACGCATTGGCATTAGGATACCCGCCAACAACTGTACCACTGCCAGCGTGGTGCTCTGACAAACAACGAAACCGACCCGAGGGAGTTAATGCCACCAGCAAGAAAAGCTGGAGTGGGTACAGGAGATGCACAGGGCAAGGTTTGGGCAGTGTGTTTGAGATACAAGACAGAAGTGTATTTCTACCAGATTTTGCGCAACCAAACCTTTCTATTAATGCTACTGTGAACCGTGTAAGCTCACAATCAAAACATATCACCCTCTGATAACAAATCCTTGAAACTGTACCAAGACTTGGTATGCTGGAAGAGAATTTAAAAAAATCATTAGAGGAAAATCATGGGAAAGCACGCCTTTTAATATGTTTGGAGTGAAAGATGTAGAATGAATTCTGAGTCTGCCTGAACACTGTGCTGAATGTAATGAAGACATTAGGCGTGTTACAATACACTCTGGCCACAGTTCAATTTGATTCATGATACTGGCTTCACGATTCAATTCGATCTCGGAATATTTTTAACAACATTTTCGCTGACAAAAAGTAACAAACTCCTTACTTTTAGAAAAGGAGAAAACTCCTTTTTTTATTATTATTTCTGAAGCTTAAACCATGAAAAACAATGTCTGTATAAAACTAAACAAATCCAAAAAAGGTTTTATATTATAAACAAAAAACTACAGGTTCACCATGTCTTAAAAATAAATAAACAAATGTGTATATATTCTCCCAAAAACCTGAATAATAAACATAAATAAAGTCTATGACCTGATTAAAATGATCGATTGAAACATAATGATCTCCTTAGCAGTGCATGAGGCATTGTTGTAACTAGAAATAGAGTTCCAAGTTGGCTAAAATGGCCAATTTCTGCCGCCTCTTTCTCGGTCACAGTAGCTCGCAGCGGCATTGGGCTGGTGTCAAAGAGCTCTTTTTAATGGTTATAATGTGATTGTGTAACCATATAATCTATTGTGATCTGGAGCTATCATTCTATATGCTCTACATACATTGCGCAGATTTGGATCCCTGGTGGTCCAACTGTACACTTGCAGTAGACGCATTTATAATCAATAGAATGATAATTTCCAGGGTGTAAATCGTACATTTCTACGACGCACATCATCCCATTTTTGCATTGCGTCATTCAACTTCAAGTAGACATTCATTTTCTTGACCCCTAAACTCTGGGATAGTGTTCCAAAGAACATTAGGAGCACCAGTTATATAAATGTTTTTTGTTTGTTAGTCTTGGAACTTATTTGGTTAAATGTTAATGATTTGTAGTAATTCTCACTGATTTTACATAATACGAATCATTATTATTATTATTATTATTATTGTTATAAATAATTATTATGCTTGATCTGTCTAGATGCGGCAAATAAGGCCTTTTCATTTTCATCCAAAACATCACTGCTCACTTGTACATGAAGACTGAGACATGTCATTTATTTACTATATTTATTTATTTGACCTTGTGGCCTGAGTTATGAAAGAATGGAACATAGATGCTTATAATACTAAGGTCAGGACCTGATTTTCATGGAGATTAAAGACAATGGGATGTCTCTACTGAATATTATACAGCGCTGAAAACAATCACAAAGTAGATATTTGGTTTGGTTTTGAATGCTGTAGGACGTGAATGGCTAGATCGATAAAGTGCCAATCAGATAGGTCTTGTGATCTCTGTGTTTAATTCCGACATTAAAGTGCTGTACAAATAGATGTGAAGTGCAATGTGGCATTAATAAACAATGCACAGATATATGCTGTATGGTCTTGAATGTCTGTTAATGTCATTGCTGCTTTGTCAGAAAACTTCAGTAAAGAGCAGTTATATGACTGCAATTTCATAACAGAACTTTCTGGGGATAAAATGGAAAAAAAATAAGCTACAACCATTTCTGAAAGCTGTGAAAAAAAAAAAATATATATATATATATATATATATATTTTCTTTTGGTCGGAAATAAAAGGAAAATGATATGTGCATAGATAGACATGTTTTTCTTTTTTTTTTTTGTGAAGCAGCATCCATCTAGACTAATTAGAACATGTTCTTTTTCCTAGCTGAACCCAAGAAAGTGCTTAAGATGCAGTGCATATGGTAGACATTGCTTGAGAAATGAAAATACAAAAAATAAACATTTATTAATTTAAGTAATAGAACAGTAATGGTATTCGAAAACCCTCTGTGGGCCACACAGTTCGATCAGAATTTGGTTGTTAGAGGTCAGCATCACTTCAAGCAATCCAAATGGCACATCTAAGCCCTGGTGTTATGTCTACATTTCCTTTTGGTCTCCAATAGTAAGATCAGATGAGTCGCCAATCCCAATATCCACAGCATGCATCTAAATGGGCAGGCTGAAGGATCAACACGGTCTACAGCCTATCGTTCTGTCTGAGCACGTTTACAGATGCCTGGCATGACCACAACACCAAAACAAGAGGCAACAAGAAGACAGAAAAGGAAAAGAAATGTTGCCATGGTGATTTATTCAGTTGCTCATCCCTGATTTTTTTCATTTTTTGATCCCCACTCAATCCAACCATGAGATTTTTTTTGTTATTATTGTGTGTTGAATCAGAAGAATCCAAATAAGAGAGGGGAACTTGAATATGAAGGTCAGCGACTCTGGGACAGCATGATGAGAACAATGTAAATTAAAAACAGTCCTCATTGCAGGCTGGGGTCGGGGGGGGGGGGGGGGGGGCAGTCTACATGTTTATGACTTGGATTCAGCATGCACTTTGATACACTTTCAGCTATGTAAAGCATTTACAAACACTGACTGTGAAATTGCCTTTTTCAATGCAATTGATTTTTTTTCTAAACAAAATTTAATTACAGTACAATGTACCTTAAATAACCGCCCCCCCCCCCATTTTCTCCTGAATTTGGACAACTGCCAATTCCCAGACAGATCATATGACAGCCACAAACTGGGGGAGGGTGAAGGGTAATGTGCTCTGTTGAGAGACCTGAAGAAAGCATTATTTGCCCTCTTCTACATGAGCATGCAGGTTCCCTATTCTAACTAGCACTGCTGTGTGTGCAGGGTCAAGAGAGTATGCCATCCCCTCCAATTTTGCTCCCTTGGCTCGCGGCCTCTGAATGGCTGTGGCATCACCTGGATTCAAACTCATGATCGACTTGATAGTAGGGAGAACACTTTTCGGTTGCCTTTTCTGTACTTGGGACATTATGAGATGTCGTCAACTCTGTAAGGTGAGCTGCAAATAAAACATGCTGATGGTGTTCATAGACGTGTTTGATTTTGGTGAAGGTCATGAACTGGATTATGCAGCATTCTGTCAGGAGGAACCCTTCCAGACAACTTGATGTTATGGATACGGTGAGCAGTAGCAGGTACTGAAATATGACAACCCCAAGAATTGACTACACAGTGTCATTTTGAGTCTTATCTATTTGAGTCCTCTTTTCTCTCTCTCACCTTCTCGTGCAAGGGGCCAGTATGCTCAGTACATGGGGTCAGTATGCATTTATTTTAAATGTTCCTTATTGGTGTCAATTGTTTTTTTTTTAATGAAAATGATATTGTTAGAGGATAGGTAAGTAATTTCTCAAAAACATTTCAAAGATTGATTTTGCAGCATGCCTTCCAGGCTGACATGCATTTCCAAATTGTCCGTGTGTGTGTGTGTGTGTGTATGGATGTGTGAAGGTACGTGTGATTGTGCTTGTGCTCCAAGTTCCTTGAAATAGGCTCCATGCTTCCCAGTGAACCCGTGTAGGATAAGTGGCAAGGAAAATGGATGGAGGGATGGATAATCACTTTTGCCCAGTTTTCAGGGTGCTAATAATTCTGGATCTGCTTGTATTGCTAGCAATTGAGATGGATGTACAATATATTGGACATTTTTGCAAATATTTTCCCATTGTGTTACTATACAATTAAAGAAGAAGGCCTGGGTCAAAAGAGCATTCTTTCAAGTACAAATGAATGGTTATCATGGGGTTATTCCTATGAATGAAATAAAATGGTAGGTCTTTATCAGATGCAAACATGACTACGCATATGTAAAGTATAAATACATTTTAAAAAGTATTTTGTTTTTCGTCACATTGTGGAGTTCATATATGATGTCAGTGAAAATGAATTGGACGCATGAGTGATTAAATTGCTCAGAGGCTTAGGGGTTACGGATCTGAACAAGCATTTGCAATATTATAAGTTCAAATATCAAGACTGATAATGAGACTGCCACTGTTGTGCCCTTGAGCAAGACCGTCAAATCTCAGCTGCTCAGCTTTGGATTGTGTTCTGTCAAATTAATTTGGTGAAAATGTCTGCTAACAAATGTAATTAAATACAAATTGTTTTGTTTTAATATTCCATTGTTAATGTCCAGATCACAATTTAGACCAGGGCTCACAAATGTCATTTGTTAGTTTGGTCCTGGTTGGGGAACTGAAGGAAATCCAATATTCTCACATGCCACTGTTTCGTCAAGCAAGTTATTTAAGGATTGCTGCACAAGTTCATCGTGAGAAGGAATGCATGAGCATATCTTCTTCACATTACTCTGGTGAGTCCACATTCATATTATTTCAGCTCAATAATAGGCTTGTACGATACTGAATTTTCCCTGCTCGTGATTTACCACGTAAAAAAAAATTATTTTACATCACTATTAACAATTTAATCATTCAGAATCCAGAACTTTTCCAAAACTGACCGTGACGTTTTTGGCCATTTTCACATCGGCACCTTTGGTAAATATGAGCAAAGAAGGTCGTGAAAAATTGTCTTTATTGCTTAACCTTTAGGTCTTTTGTTCAAAAAATTCACAAAAATACTCTGCTCTCATTGATATCAAACTACTGCAAACACAACACAGGTTTATTATATATATATATACAGTGGTGTGAAAAAGTGTTTGCCCCCTTCCTCATTTCCTGTTCCTTTGCATGTTTGTCACACTTAAGTGTTTCGGAACATCAAACCAATTTAAACAATAGTCAAGGACAACACAAGTAAACACAAAATGCAATTTGTAAATGAAGGTGTTTATTATTAAAGGTGAAAAAAAAATCCAAACCATCATGGCCCTGTGTGAAAAAGTGATTGCCCCCCTTACTATAACTGTGGTTGTCCACACCTGAGTTAAATTTCTCTAGCCACACCCAGGCCTGATTATTGCCACACCTGTTCACAATCAAGGCATCACTTAAATAGGAGCTGCTTGACACAGTAAGGTCCACCAAAAGATCCTTAAAAGCTACACATCATGCCGAGACCCAAAGAAATTCAGGAACAATTGAGAAAGAAAGTAATTGAGATCTATCAGTCTGGAAAGGGTTCTAAAGCCATTTCCAAAGCTTTGGGAATCCAGCGAACCACAGTGAGAGCCATTATCCACAAATGGTGAAGACACGGAACAGTGGTGAACCT
>JAFFST010046307.1:5000-12500 GCA_022414735.1 Noturus placidus | reverse complement strand
GGCACAGTGTGTGCTTTTGCCCCCAGATGCACTTCCAGACAGGAGTTCTGGAAAACCTGAAGACAATGAGGTGGCTGTTGGAGTTTCACCATCCTTTGGTCCAGCAAGACTAGAAAAGGTTATTTCATCATCGTCATCATCAGCCTCTTGAAGGACTGCATCTTTTATTACAGGCTTCTCAGGGGGCTTAGGTGCTAGCTTTTTCTTTTGTGAATATACCTTCTGGGAGGAAGGGCTTGAGTTCCGTGATTTTTTCATATCCGTTTCATATTTAGAGCCCACAGATTCAAAGAACATATTTGCTTCATCTTTGGGTACGAAGAATGGATCCATTTCATTTTGAGATGCAACAGATCCAAAGATGTTATCAAAGTCATCAGAGGATAATCTCGGATCTTCAAGCTTTTTTCCTTTCTTCAGACCACCAGTGAAAAAGTCATCTTGATCCATGGTCTGTTGTAAAGCCCACGGATCTTGATCCATGGTCTGTTGTGGTAAAGCCCACGGATCTTGAGAGATTAACTCGTCACTCGGGAAAGGGTCAACAAGAGTCATTTGTTTCTCAAGAGCACTTGTGATATTTGTAAAGGGTTGTTCTTTCGCCACATTAACAGTTTTATCTGTATTATTTACAGGGATAAGGTTTCCATCTTCAAAAGCTACATCCGCCAACAAACTCTTAGTTGTCACAGAACCCATGTTTTTTCTTTCCACTTGAGAACTTGCTGAGGATGCAAAAGCGAGCATACTTTGCTCTGGTTGAACCTGTTGGACAGGTTCTTTACTTGGAGCTCTTTGCCTAGGTTTGGCTAGAGGCAGCCCTGTAGTATCAACATCACAGCTTTGGTCTGCTGGTGAAGTTGAATTTGTTGCACTCCTGGCTGTTGGTGTTGGTTTTTCCTTTTTTGGCACAGAGATGTGATCAGGTGTGAGGTCAGGAATGGGGTTTAAAGTTCCCTTTACATTCATCTGTGCGTCTTCTGGACTCCGGACCGATGGTCCTGGGTTTCCTTCCAAACCTGTTTTGGTCTTTTCACCATGTACAGAATGTAATCGTTCGTGGGTACGGCCTTGCTCAGAATTAACCTCAAAGTGCGGTTTTGACGTTGCCAAATTAGCTGGTTTCGGTGGAATTAGAGGCGGCTTAGGCTCCATTCCATTTGTGGAGGCAGAGGGCACCACCTGATAATCCCTGTGATCCTGGTCGAGACTTGATGCACTCCTTTCCTTTAAAATTGAAGATTTATTTGAGATGGGCTCACCAGGACCATCTACGCACATTTCTTTTTCTTTAAAAGTCATCTTTCTCTGTTTCACTTCAGCAATGATGTCTTCCCAACGGGTGTTGGTCATTACACCATGTCTCTTCTTGGGAAAAAGAGCTTCATAGTCAGGAAGTGGAAGTGAAGGGCGTTGAATCGTCTCAGAGGTTGGCGAATTAACCTGTACTCCATTTTTTGGACAGTGCGTTTCATTTTTGAACGGATCCCCAGGTGACTGTGGGGCTCTGTGCTTTTTCTCAGACAAGCTATTGGTGTTGGCTCCTGAACGGTTTTCCGTGCTGCCTGTTGACGAGTCTGAATAGGTTCGCTGAGGTTTAGGAGGTGCCATAGAAGAGTGGAGGTTAAAAAACATATCGAAAGACTCAAAAGGATCGCTAGAAGATGATGCTTCAGGGGGAAAAGTAGGAGTAGGAACAGAGTTCTGGATGTCTGAGGGGACAGGGGAGCCAAGGGAATCAGTATTATCTGTTTCAGCCTTCTGACTGAGAGTCAATCTGCCAAAGAGCAAGAACAAAAAAAAAAATTTCAGTCCTTGATCTCTAGTAAACCTTCGCTGCTAAACGGAACCCAAAATTAAACCAATATATTTACTCGCACAACACTAAATCAATGTTATCACAAGGCCTACTTAATCCAATTCATGCCTGATCATTTCAGATGCAAGGTTTCTAGACAGAAATGAAAACACTGTACATATTAAAAAGTACTGCAACTTTTCAGTCTGAAGCTCCAAAGGAATTCATACAACTGGTTGTTTACTGCTCCGACATGTCTGTGCATCGACCACCAGTAGAACATACAGACAGGCACCACAGACCTCAAATCATAATAGCCATTAAGTAGTTCCGGGAGATTTTAATCATATTTAATGAATTACCTGGGCCCATAGAGGACCATCAAAAGAATATAGCTTTCGTAATGAATGTCTAAACACAAGCAAAATATCGTTAATTGGAATAAGGTTTATCCAAAGATAAATACAAAAGCATACAGGGAGGTTTGTTCATGAACTACCTAGCCTATAAAAAGCAGTTCCAGCAGATCTGTAGCTGAATTATTCATTTTAATGACCACAATGTACATGACCAGCAAAACTACTCACCAATTAGAGAATTTTGTACTTGAATGCATCCTTATATTGTCAAAGCTAAGAAGTCTTCCAGACAAAAAGTACAGCTTTAGAAATTCCAAGTCACACAACGTGTTCGATAATCACGCAGCCTGGGAGAACACGGTGACATTACCCATCCACAACCTGTTCTTCTCCATACCTAAGCACCTCAGCTGACCCACCAGGCTACATTCCCTCACAACTGACCAATCAGAGCATCCCTACCAAACTAATCCTATAGGCTTGACTCAAGCCAGATGGTAGAGAAATTATTCTTTACTTTGTTAATTTTTGTTGCTTTGATTACTCCTAGCGAACCCCCCACCAAAACCTGTTCCTGGGTACAATTAGGAAACTACTGTAGGACCAATAATCGTACTAGAGACATCAATTAAAAAAAAAAAAACACCAAGCTATTAAATCAAGGTTCAAATTCTGAAGCCAAATAACATGGGTTCTAAAGAGAATACTAGAGTGCAGCAAGAGAGGCGAGAAGGACACATGGAAGTCAAGACTCAAATGCCTTTCAGTTCGCAACAGGAGAAGAAAAATAGCATGTAGCTTGCCTTACCCATGAAGTTCCTGTACCTCCACTGGAAATTCATTACACAGAAAACATCTGTTCTGAATAGACTGAAGCTAAAGAATAATAATAATAATAATAATAATAATAATAATAATAATAATAATAATAACCAAACATTTTTAAAAAATTAAATTTAAATACTGTCGGTTAATGTGAACATGTGTGTTAACCTGTAGACCCAGGAAAAAGGCTTTGTCCACATTTATAGAGTTCTAGACTCGCCTCTGATTGCGTCTGATATAATTTAGGGCAGCTGTGGCTCAGTCGGTAGAGCGGGTTGTCCACTAATCCACTAATCGTAGGGTTGCTGGTTCAAATCCCGGCCCGGGTGATCCCATGCCGAAGTGTCCTTGGGCAAGACACTGAACCCTAAGTTGCCCCCGATGGCAAGCTAGCACCTTGCATGCAGCTCTGCTACCATTGGTGTGCGAGTGTGTCTCATTTGTAAGTCGCTTGTAAACGTAAATGTAAAATGATATTTCTGTAAAGCTGCTTTGAGACAATGTCCATTGTAAAAAGCGCTATACAAATTGATTAATTAATTAATTAATTGTAATAAATGCCTGGCAGTCTGGAACATTGGTGAGATTTCAGTGATCACCACATGACACTGTACTGAAATTAGAGCACCAGACAAAACAATCAACATTTAGAAGTAGCAGCCTTGCAGTTTCAAAAGTGACAACTAGCTACCCACATTAAACTGAAAAAGAAAGATTTCCTTGGTACTAGGAGAAAATGTTTTTCTGGGTGCCACATCATTAAGAAAGCTAACCTGCCGTTAAGGATTCTTTACCATATGAAAATGCTGTTTAGAGCTCATTTTAATTGGCAGAAATGTTTCTGCCCGTCTGTTATTCATGTTCAAATAATGTGCCAGAACACAAACTGGTTTTCCAAACCATTACCGTATGACATGTGTCGTGATGTCTGTCTCCAGGAACGGAGTTCGAGACATATTCAAAAACGGAGCGGTTGAGGTAGCTTTTCTAAAAAGATGACAACGTTCTCCAAAAGACAAACTGGAGGAATAAAATGACATACGTCTTTACTGAGTCTTGTTCAGGCTGCTGACTTGAATGGCAGACAGCTCAGCTTACCTTTTATTATGCATCCATGGGGTCCAGCCTGAACAAAAATATCCTGCGCATTGTTAAGTCTACATTTAAGGAAGAGGTCTCGGCAAGCTCAATGTAGTGTGTATTGTTGTGCGCTTTGCACATTTGTAAGGTGGCCTGAAGATCGTGCCAAATTACTAAAACATAGGCAACTAATGATATTAAAAAAAACAAAACAAAACCCTCACCTGGGCTTGACTGCAGAAACCTTGGCTGTACGAGCTGGAAAACCGCTGGAGGGTGGTATTGGAGTAAAGGCAGTTCGCACGTCTTTCTGCGATTCTGCTGATTTCCCCTCTGGATCCGAGTTGTCTGAGCTGAGCGGAATCTCCTCAAATGGGTTTATTGAAGCTGGGACGTCCAGTTGTTTAGGACTCTCTACAGCAGGGGCTATTTGCTCTTCTTTCTTCCGCCCTAGGCCGAAAAGAGAAGTGAGCCGGTCAGTCACTCTGAACTCCTCTTGGCGTTTCTGCTCCTCTGCTTTCCTTGCTTCCTCTTCACGCCACTTTCTTTGCTGCTCCTCATCCTCTTGCCTCTTCCTCTCTCGTTCCTGCTGCATCTTTCCATCATCTTCCTCCAGTTTTCTCCTGCTCTCTTGCTCTTGCTGCTTCTTTCGCTCCTGCTCATGTCCTTCTGCCTTCTTGTGCTTCTTCTCTTCGTCCTCTTGGGGGCGATGTTGACCTTGGAATTCCCTCTCCACTGCGTCAGGCTTGTAACTTGGAATACTGAGGCCCTTGAAGGAGTCAGTGGAGCCAGCAGACGCATTTCGTTCATGATATTTCCGCAGGTCTTCTACGGAACCCTTTGCGGAGCCGCTCAGGCTGAGGGAGGAGCCAGAATCCAGCTTGGACTCCTGTTCCTCAGCGTACACGTGACTGCCATTGATGCACAGGTTGCTCTCAGGAGTGCTCTGTTTGGAGCGATTCAGCAGGAAGAAAGGGCCTAGAGATATTTTGCTGTCAGTGCTACCGTTTCTCTTGTGGCCCAGAAACTTGAACTTGTTTTTGCCTGTGGGAGAAAAATGGAAAAATTTTAACTACTGCAAGACCCTGATCTTATTTAATATTGATATCAATACAAATACCATGAACCTTCATTATCATATACCAAGGGCGCACACACACAAAAAAAAGATGTTTTTATCTTTACCTTCAGCAAATTCTTCATTTAGGCCTGAGGATCGGCTGCTGGTCAGCGAGCTGTTCTTCTCAGGCAGGGTACCGAGGGTGGACATGGATTGGGACACACCTTTGTGGAGATTTGTCTTCGATCCAAAAAGAGACTTAAATTTAGAGGACGGCTTCGGTTTGGGAAAGTCTGTGCTTCCCTCTTCTTCCCCCTCGCTGTCCGTCAGGACCTGACCAACTGTGGCAGGAACAATAGCGGAAGTGGAGTCGGCGTGTCCGTCCTTCTTCTTGCCCCGAACCTTGTCTTTAAGCTTGGAGATACGGGACCGAGGCTTGTCTGGCATAGAGAGATCGAACATGCTGGCTGTCATGTTGTTCCGTGTGAACTGGATGTCCAGGAGAACCTCACCTCTCTCCTTGTCTGCCTTACTGTTCTTATCCAGCAGCTTGTACCAACTGAAAACAGACAAAAAGTTCTTGAAGTTAAATTCAGTATGTACGGTTTTAAAGGTCACTGTTTTTAGTGTATTTGGTGATGATGGAAGTCTCTGCCCGTTCCAACAAATTACAGCTCACGACAGGCCAGTGGATGATTAAAAAAAAAAAAACAACAACAAAAAGGACAATTGTGTCTTTGTGCTTTGTCAGCACTTGCTTTCTGTTCTTGGCATGGGAATTAGCCTGTATTCAGCTCAACTAGCAGATAGGATTGTTCGGGAGAGGCTGGTCATTGTAGAATAATATGCCTTTATCCACCCCCACACACAGCTGTGATAGAACACTTCAACCGTGGGATAACGAGATACAGCGATGCTCTCTCACAGCAATGGCTCCCACACTCCAGCAAAAACTATTAAAAAAATTTTTTTTTTGAGCTGTCACAATACCACAAACGATCATATTTACATGCATTAAGCAGTTTCTTTCTGATATCTCTGAAGTTCATACGGAAGTACACACACAGTGATATAACACGGGCGACTGTGGCTCAGTCGGTAGAGCGGGTTGTCCACTAATCGTAGGGTTGGTGGTTCGAATCCCGGCCCGGATGACGCCACACGCCGAAGTGTCCTTGGGCAAGACACTTAACCCCAAGTGGCAAGTTAGCGCCTTGCATGGCAAGTGTGTGTGTGTGTGTGTGTGTGTGTGTGAATGAGACACAGTGTAAAGTGCTTTGGATAAAAGTGCTATATAAGTGCGCCATTTACCATTTTATATAAAGGAGATAATGAAAGGAGTAAAGCACAATGGGGTGTACAATTTTAGGAAACTCAACTCTGAAGCCCATTTACTCTTACCACCTTGAAGTTGTTCATGTCGTGTCCTGTTGTCCTGAAGTGTTTTATTTAAAAAAATAATAATAATAAAGTGCAGCAACTTGCCAACTACTGAAGTTATCTGAAACGGATTATTATGATTATTTTTATAATCAATGAAAGAATGATTTATGTTTATAGTTATACTTGTTGTGGAACAATCGTTTCATCCATCACTTACATTCCACCAGCTTTAAACAAACATTCTCTCGGCAGCCTCTCTCTTTCCTTCCTCTCAAATGGAACAGCCCAAAAAAAAAAAAAAAAACACAACCCAAAAAAGCCTTTTCCAAGAAACTGAAAATCCCTCCATCTTGAAGATGTGGAATTGTGTACAAAGTTTGATGCCGAAGCACTCCCAGAACCTATTGCTGCGTGTTACTTCTACTTATACGATGCGCTAAAAGTATGTACTCTTTGTGTAGCAAGAGAATATGCAAGTACTGAGACATCAACATGCCATGTAACCGAAGGCCTAGTTACAAATTGGGATACAGCATGTGTATGTATTTAGTAATGAATTGTAACCTTTGGCAGAGGCAGCTGAACATGGAGATCAGAACCACGACCGAGCGTCTGAGGTCTATACATAATCTGCAGCCGCATTATATCTACTGGAAACACATGCGATATGTTCATAAACTTGTTCTAGACACATTATGCAAATGCACAAATATGGCGGCACAAACTAAGTGGATTTGATCACTTGAAATTGGAATATGAACACTCCGTGGGAACCAATTTGAGTGAATGTGAGTGTGTATGTGATTGTGCCCTGCGATGGACTGGCACCCTGTCCAGGGTGTACCCCGCCTTGTGCCCGATGCTCCCTGGGATAGGCTCCAGGTTCCCCGTGACCCTGAAAAGGAGTAAGCGGTTGAAGATGGATGGATGGATGATTTTTTTTTAGAGAACCAAAAGACAAAAGGAACATGACCTCAAAGCTAGAAAACCTGAGT
>JAFFST010046306.1:148255-161990 GCA_022414735.1 Noturus placidus | reverse complement strand
CATACACGTTTGCACCATTGACCTCCTGTAACAATGTAATAACGATGTATGTTAACCATCTCATACATGTCTGCAATATTGTGTACTGGCCCACTGTGTGACTGTTTTTACTGTCTACACTGTCTATGGACTATATTAACCCACATGCACAACCCCTACCTCAATTTCCCAGTCTGTCTTTTTTCATCTTACTGTATTTTGTGTTTTATTGTGTGTGTGTGTGTGTGTGTGTGTGTGTGTGTGTGTGTGTGTGTGTGTGATGCCTTGAGCTACTGGGACCTCGAATTTCCCCCTGGGGGATCAATAAAGTATCTATCTGTCTATCTATCTATCTATCTATCTATCTATCTAAATAAACACGGACTCTCAGTAATAAGTTTTCAGTAAAAAGAAGTATCTTTCTCTGCTACAATTCAGACGTTTACATTTATTAATATAAATTTTTCAGTATAATAATAATAATAATAATAATAATAATAAGAGCTGATGGTCGAAAAGTGCGCTCTTGCTTTCAACATGAGTACCAAGGTATTGGCTAAGCTAATGCTAACCGTTAGAAAAGCGCAGTGTCCATTCAAATAATTAAGACTGTTATAAACACGTATTTTATCCGCGTAGCTTTTATCGCTACTTATTTATTATTTTTGCTGTTTGTAATGTAATTCGGGAATGTGTTGAACTTGTAACTATCACAACCAATTTTTTTGTTATTACGCAGCGCGTAATACAGAATGGCTTGGCTAAGTGTTGGCTATGTGTTAGCTAAGTAGCTAAAATACGTGATACTGGAGCTAACAGTTAGATAAGTTCGTTTAGCTGTTTTAGCGATTACCTTCTGGAGGTGTGGAAATATCCATAATCTTCAAAGCCGGTTGTTGTCCGGCGTAACTACTGTTCTGTGATCGTTACGTATAAGAAGAAAAAAGCTCTTTGCCAGAGCTGGCTAAGAATTTTTTTTGCATGAATTAGACCCGAATCTACCGGAAGCAGAAACATCTGCTTCCTTCAGCGCTCAGTCTTCTTCTTCATCGCTTCTAAAATAAAACATGCTGCATATCGCCATCTAGCGCACAGCGGTGCAATTTACACAAGACTTTCTCTTCTCTTCTCTTCTCTTCTCTTCTCTTCTCTTCTCTTCTCTTAAACAAGATTATAACACTTTACACCGATCATCCTGTTAACTTATATTGTTGTGTCTTGTGGACTATATGTAAACATCTGTTAAGTGAAATAGTTTATTCATATTGTCATGCTTTACCCTCGCGGTAAGCGAAACGTTAGCTCGAAACGCGACCTCAAAGCGCGATCTTAAAGTGAGTGCACGCTTCTGGGTTTTCAGTGACTTTGTTTACATTTGACACGTCCATCTGTTTGGACTTCTATCTTGTCTCTACCACTGTATTTTCATTGGTTGATTCCTGTATGTGTTATCATTGTTCTCAGCTGTCTTGTGTTTCACCCCTGATTAGGTTTGTTATTTAAACTCCTTGTGTATCTATGTACGTCGAGAAGTATTGAGTGTTATCACCATACCAGGCATTTGTACCTTGTTCCTCGGTTTGTTTCATAGTCTTTGTTGTTGTTTCTCGTCACGTGCTTTTGAATTGCCTGTTTAATGCCTGTTTGCAGATCGCCTGAACCATTGTCTGTTTCTGACCACGCTTTTGTTTCATGATTTGGATTTGTCTGCCTGCCTCTCTTTAATAAAGCTCTTATCTGTAATTGTATCCGTCCTAACTGCATTTGTTTTTTTTTTCCCAATTATTAACATTTTGCAGATTCTGCAAGGGGTATGTACATTTATTCGCACAAATATAATCCCATTAAAAAGGGCTCACATTTTGGTCAAAGGGAGGACTTAAAGGCCATTTCTGCATTTTTTTTTGCCAGATACATTAATCAGATTTAAAATAATCATATGATATGCAATGTATGTTTGTATACAAACAAAGTTTTGTGGTTTTGTCATTGTATGTAATGTACAACTCTCATCCACTGTCCCTCCCCCCAACACTGCAGACATGTTTTCCCTCAGATCTTGAGAAGTACTAACCTATACCCCACCCTGCCTACAAACAGACACATTTTCAAATGAGAACAACACCATGGACCACTACTAAGCCTATCTCTGCATGTCTTCCATATTTACATTGCACATATGCACTGTTTCTTGCACATGTATTTATTTTGTCTTTTTTTATTTATAAATTTATGTTTTTGTGTTTCCTTATATCCTGTTTAAATTATATCAGAGGTTGTTGGGAGGATTCGCAAAGTAAGAAACTCATTGCTCTGTGTACCAGACGGTTTCCTGTATATGACAATAAACTCTTCAATGTTGACTCAAAACTTTCAATATTGCATAATGTTTGAAATATAGAATTTTTTTTCACCCAATGTTGGCCCAGTTTCCTGGTTCATTTTAATTTAACATCGCTTCATGTGTTTTTCTTCACTCATCCAGAAGAAAAGAGGACTCAAAAAACTGGCGCCAGTCCCCAAATCCACAACCTCTTCCCCCCGTCCTGCTTGACCTCCAATTATGTCATACAAGAGAGCTCTATTGAAAAACTCCCTCAATCAAACCCAATTCATTCCGCTCTTTTGCCTTATTATTCATCCCTGGCCCCTGAAAGCCGGGCCAAATAATAGATTAATCGATTAAACCATTCATTAGTCATTAAAGATTTAACTGTTCTCAATGAGTACAAGCTGGGGTTCATGATTCACAAAGTAAACACTTCCCTTTTGTTAATCTCTAAGCAAACAATTAAAACTACTACTACTACTACTACTCTACTACTACTACTCTACTACTACTACCACTGCTACTATTACTACTATTATCACTACTGTTACTACTCTACTACTACTACTACTCTACTACCACTACTGCTATTACTATTACTATGACTACTACTACAACTGCTACTACTACTCTAATAATACTACTACTATTACTATTATTACTACTATTATTACCACTACTGTTACTGTACTCTAATTCTACTACTACCACCAGTACTACTAATATTAGTACTACCACTCTAATTCTAGTACTACTACTACTACTACTACTAATAATAATAATAATAATCATAATAATAATAATAACTTCAGCCCACAAATTAAGTCTGTGTGGCACTTTTTAATGCTTGAATAGCTTTCAAAATTATCATATTATTCCTTAAAAAAATTGGATAAATATTTAGGATTTTATATATTATATAGAAATATTTTATTTGCAAGTCAAAATTCTTTTGCAAGGCAGCTGCTGCTTCTTGATTACCCAACAGTAAAAGATTAGGCAAATGTGGTCCTGTGTAATGGAGAAAATATTATCCTTTGGAAAAAAAACTGATCATATGGGAAAATAAAACAAATAAACAGACAAACAGACAACAAATGAATAAATAATGTGTTTTGGAATTAACAGGATCCATCCATCCATCCTCTACCGCTTACTCCTTTTCAGGGTCACGGGGAGCCTGGAGCCTATCCCAGGAGTCATCGGGCACAAGGCGGGGTACACCCTGGACAGGGTGCCAGTCCATCGCAGGGCACAATCACATACACACTCACACACCTATTCATACACTACGGAAACTTTAGACACGCCATGCATGTTTTTGGACTGGGGGAGGAAACCCCCGACGCACGGGGGGAACATGCAAACTCCGCACACACATGGCCCCGGGACTCGAACCCCGGACCCTGGAGGTCTGTCATATTTAAATGCATATGATGTATAGAATGTAATTTATGGATTGGATATTATGAACTTTCTAATTTCATTCTAATTAAATGATGTGTCTAATTTCCATTCACAATGTGTGCTGAGTTTAATAACAAATACATTTGAATATTTTGAACACTTACTGTATAATATGTTTATGTAGGAAACATTCTAAACATGATTAATCTTCAAAATTTTACAGTAGGAACAAAAATCATGCAAACGGCAGAGTTTGAACCTGTTGATACACATGCTACTTTTTTCCCATGCTCTTTTGGTGCCAGTACAGCTGAACGCATGTCTGCCCTCGTGCCAGTGTGTCTAGTGAACAGTGGGATGGGGTCCTGGCCTCATTCCTAATCCTCACAGTGAACTCATCCTGGCCTGCAGAAAAGGGCACTAATTGGGGGATTTCCTTCATCATTAAGCCAGACAGGCACCGTCGCGTCCCTCTGAATCCATTAATACTTCCTCACCTTGCTGTGGAATACTTAACCCATGGCACAGGAATGTTAGTTTATGCTGACTGGATTGGTTACACTCTCGTTCAGTCTTGGCACAGCTGAGAAATACCTTGAAGATCTAGGAATCAATGCATTGTAACCAAAATGTTATGCCTCAACAAACAATAGCTACAAAGAACTGATTTTAGTCCATTTATTTATCAATATTATCAATTACAGCTGTGCTCACATCACATTCTATTCTAGATTATTTTTGAGGACACAACTAACTACTGTGTTTACATTACAAATACAAAAAACTAAATCCACTTATCCTCGGTAAGCCCTTTATCCTGGTCAGGATCGTGGTGGATCTGATGTCTATAACAGGGACACTGGGCACAAAGCAGGAATATACCTTGGCTGGAACTCCAATACATTGCAGGGAAGCATGCACACACATCTTTCTCACTCTTTCACACTTAGGGCAATTTACAGTAACAAATCCACCTACCAGCATTTTTGGTAGGTGGGAGAAAACCAGAGAACCCCAAGAAAACCCATGCAAATTTATGGATCATATATTGATTCTCACTGTACAGCTGGGCTCAACCACACTCAAGCCAACCAGGATGGCCAAGAACCTTGGGGTGATTCTTGATGACAGCTTGACCACATCTCAACAACTACACCTTCCTGTATGTAAATCCTGTACAACATCAAGAAAATCTGACATTACCTCACCGAACAGGCTACACAGATACTAGTCCAGGCTCTTGTTATCTCAAAACTGGACTACTGCAACTCACTACTCTTGGGTCTCCCAGCCAGCTCCATCAAACTCCTTCAGATGATTCAGAATGCTGCAGCACACCTTGTCTTCAACCAGCCCAAGAGAACACATGTCACTCCCCCTTCATCTCCCTCCACTGGCTTCCTGTAGCTGCCCACATCAAAATTCAAGGCCTTGATGCTCACCTACAAGACCTTGTCTAGTACAACACCCTCCTACCTCAACTCTCTCCTGAAGGTGAACGTTCCCTCACACAATCTTCGATCAATTAGTGACCGACGTTTAGTAGTTCCTGTGCACTCTGTGCACTGCGCTTCTTCTGGAACTCAATTAATGGATCTTGTGTAGTAGCACTACTTGTATTGTTCTCTGTTTGATATATCGCTTTGCTTGTATTTTTCTCATTTGTAAGTCGCTTTGGATAAAAGCGTCTGCTAAGTGAACAAATGTAAATTTAAATTTGACACTCATTACATTACAAACAGTAACATGTGCTCAGGATCGAGCCTGAGACAAAGAGCTGTGAAGTGCTCTGGTTCGATCCTGCTACCTGCTGCATGTACAATGTAGTACGACAAAAGAAGTACCTGCTAAACAAATTAAGTACAAAAACAAAGGACAGTTTTTGTTCTAATACATTTTCATGTAAGGCTGTAATGTAACAAAAGTAATGCTTTGTTATTAGGGCTGGGTAAAAAATATAGATTCTCCGATTTTAATTGATCTCCAATTTAACTAAACGATATCGATTCGGGAAATCCCGAATCAATTCTTGTGAATTTTATCTGTAGTTCGCCTCTCGTCCTGAACATCTCGCCATCTTTGTTAAACATATTTTAAGTTGTTAATGAACTCCACTGTTGCACATTTACAGTGTTTTTTATTTTTTGTACAGTAATGTGCAGTGTGCCATTTGTGCTGACCTTGTGTGCATTGCATGCACATATTTATGATTTCTTGTTACCATGTTTGTTACTCAAATAAAAAGAAACACTAATATAGAAGTGTTTTTATTAACTGTAAGCAGATGTAACATCAATGTATAATAGATACAGGAGTGTATTAGCCAAAATCAGCTGTTAACCAATAAAAGATTACACTAAACCAGGGAAGCTTAAAAAAAAGAAGTTTCAAAATGATTTATTTTCAGAGTGTTTTCGAGCAGCGATAGGAATCTGTTTGTATCTCATGGTTTCAATTACATTTCCATTCAGTGGGCTATGATGCCATTATAAAATGATTCTTTATGTTCCAGGAATATTTTTATATCCCTGTGATTCAGATTTTTTTTTTCTCAGCACTTGAAGCTTTTGTAAAATATGTATCATTAAACAAGGTTTTTATTTAGTTCCTTTGGTGTTTCGTGATATTTTCCATCAGAATTATTTGATTTTATTGACCAAAACAAATCATGCATAAACAAACAGTATGTAAAAGTCAGATTATGACATTTTGTGCATTTATGCATCACCTTTCAAATCATAATGCATATAAGAATTGATTTTTAAAAAAATCTTTAATAAATTTTGCACCAAATTCTGCAGATGGTTTTGGGACCCAGATGGTGGTGGTGAGACATCACTGTGGTGTCCCAGCTGTCTGTGTCCACCACACGCATGGTAAGTATGGCTACTACAGGACCAGAGAGAGCAGAACATGTGCTAAAGCAGCAATACCCAGGGGAATTACGGTGCCACACCAACCCCATGAGACCTGATTGACTGGAGCTTCATCTTCCTAACAGGCTGGAAGTCTGCCAACAATCCAGAGCCAGAGAAGTGTGTGTGTGTGGGGGGGGGGAGTGTTGTGAAGAGAAGAAAGCAAAAAGTATGATAGGGTTAGTAAAAAGTAATGAAAGTTGAATGTTATGAGAGCAAAAGATAAAAAAGGAGAAAGACAGTACGATATACAGTGCCCTTCACTAATATTGGCACTCTTGGTAAATATGAACAAAGAAGGCTATAAAATTTTTTTTATTGTTGAACCTTTTGATATTTTGTTAACAAAATTCACAAAAATACTGCGCTCTCATGGATATCAAACAACTGCAAACATAACACATGTTTACACAAAAATATTTTGGTTAAATATAGCCGTGCAACAATTATTGGCACCCCTATAAATTCATATGGGAAAAATATATTTGAAGTATATTCCCATTGATACACCTGGGTAACTAGCAACACGAAATTGTTCAACCATGACTTCCTGTTTCACAGGGGTATAAACATGAGGTAACACATAGGCCAAATTCCCTAAGTCATTCATAACAATGAGCAAGACCATGGAATATAGCTGTGATGTGCGGCAAAAGGTTGTTGAGCTTCATAAAATGGGAAGTGGTTATAAGAAAATAGCACAAGCATTGAAAATGCCCATTTCCACCATCAGGGCAATAATTAAGAAGGTCCAGTCAACTGGAAATGTTATGAATAAATCTGGAATTGGACATGTGTCTATACTGGAGAATTGCAGAAGTTAGTTGCATCTTGAGGTCAGTAAGTTTCCAAAACTACAATCTGAAGTCACCTACATCACTACAAGGAAGGGTTTCAAGAAAAAAGCATCTACTCTCATCCAAAAACAAACTCGAGCATCTTCAGTTTGCCAGACACTACTGGAACTTCAAATGGGATCGGGTTCTATGGTCAGATGAAACCAAAATAGAGCTTTTTGGCAATAAACACCAGAGGTGGTTTGGTGCACGCAGAGAGGTATCCATCTGGAAAAGTAACTCATGCCCACAGTTAAATATGGTGAAATGGTTAAATATGGTGGAGGCTCTTTAATGTTTTGGGGTTGTTTTTCTGACAGAGGACCTGGACATTTTGTTCGGATACATGGCATCATATCAGATATCAACAGATATTAAAAAGATAACAAAACCTGACTGCCTCTACCAGAAAGCTTAAAATGGGCTGTGGTTGGATCTTCCAACTGAAGAGGAGAGTCCACCAGCGTGGACCTCGAAATTTGAAGGATCTGGAGAGATTCTGTATGAAGGAATGGTCTCAGATCCCTTACCATGTATTCTATATCCTCATCAGGCATTATAGGAGAAGGCTCAGAACTGCTATCTTGGCAAAGAGAGGTAGCACAAAGTATTGACTAAAAGGGTGCCAATAATTGTTGCACACCTATATGTAACAAAGATTTTTTTATATAAACCTGTGTTTTGTTTGCAATTTTGTGATATCCATGAGAGTAAACTATTTTTGTGAATTTTCTGAACAAAATATCTGAGGTTTAACAATACAGAAATCTGTTTATAGCCTTCTTTGCTCATATTTACCAAGGGTGCCAATATTAGTGGAAGACACTGTATATCGTCCTGTCTTTGTCCTTTTTTATCTCTAAAGATATGGCTTAGGTCATAGTTACATAAAACAACATGGAGCTTGCCAAAATATATAAATCATGGTACATTGATAAACATAAGAATGGCTGGAATATGGAAGCATGGTTTGCAATATGCTATATTAAATTACATCATGCCATGTTTTCATGATTATAATGTGTGTATTGTCATTACCTTTAGGGCACTGATCAAATGCATGTTTTATTTCTAAAAGGATTTAAACCAATTATAGAGTTTATTAACAATCAATGATGTCACAATAGAAAAATAAATCTTCCTAGCAACAACTACCTGATTGGATGTTTGGATTGGTATTTTCTTTATTTAAATGATTTGATAGTTGTCTGAATTGTTGTTTTAGAAAACTATGGTGAATGTAATCTTGTAATATACTATATGTATTGTAAATCATAAAATTGTCAAGTAATATTTTACCATATTATAACAATTCTTAAAGACCATTAGAAAACTACACTACAACCAGCACTACAAACAAAATACTGCAATAATCTCATGCACCAGACAGAAACGGCAAAAAAACCCAAACAAAAAAACTACACAAGTCACACATTTCAATACCATGGGGGAAACTCTATTATTTGTTCGGTGACAGTTTTTTTTTTCTGTCAAAACAAAGAAGATGGGATCGAGTTGGGTGAGCTGAACAGCTCTCTGCACGTAGTGATCATTACTGAGGGAGTGACCTGCCAACAGGTCTTCTCCTTTAATGAGCACTGAGGCGTACTGGCCTCTTTCTATCTGAGTCATCATGTCTCTCCTCTGCTCATTATGCCTGGGACAAGATGTCCTCACATGTCCTCACATGCTGGGCTCATGGACAATCAAGACCTGATTTGACCAGTGGTGTGGACAGTTCGATGTGCTTTGTGTGTCTCTCTGAAGCAACTGACACCTGTCAGATCTGGGAATTAAGAATGGCTCACCTATAAGTAAGTTAAGTGGACATTAAGAGGTGCTGGAGTCATATGGTAAACCAGGACACTTTGTAAATCAGACCTCATCTTAAAATCACAAAAAAATCACTTATTACTCTCTATACACTGTAGCCTATAGATCATTCCTTTCTGTGTGAGTCACATGTTTCATGTTATTTCGATAATAAAGTACAAATATAGGCTTTAGGTTATTGGTTTATCTGTAGTAGCAATTTGTAAATATAAGCCTAGCCTAAACCGTATCACTTAAGTAAGTGTCACTTTCATTTACATTGTAGGCATCCCAGTATATATATATATATATATATATAAACCAAGCTTCCAGGCAATCAGAAAGAGCATTCTCAAGACATTTAAATTGCTCTCTCTGTAGCACAATATTAGCTTTTCTGAAGTATAATTGCTGTGAAAAGAACAAAATTATACAATTAAACTAAAAATAAACACTGGCTGTTGTTTATACTCTCTATAATTGAGCTATACCTTAAAAAAAATAATAATAAAATAAAACATGTACTTCATCAGTGTTATAGAAGTATGAATGATACATCTGATATACAAAGAAAAGTGTAATTTATTGCAAAAAAAAAAACAACGTATTGTTTTTAATAGATAGGTCACCAGTGATATAGTGGCTGTGCTAGTAAGCCCTTCTTTTTACTTGTTTTGATCAGTTTTCAGTTTTTGGGACATTACTGTGCTCAGCATCCTGATTTTTCTAGATGGCAGTGAAAAGCTGACCTGGCTTCATGCTGGTAATATGTCTCAGTTTAGCGTTCGTGTTTTGACTTAAACTGATCGGATAACACATTTAGTTGATTTGAATGTTTGTTGAGTGGTTTAGAAATCTAACAAGTGCAACGAAATGTCTTCTTCATAGAAGAGAAGGAAATAAGCAATTAATTGGGCTACTCTTGAAGAACAGAATTAAGTATATTACAAAAGGAAATAAAAATGACAATATACAGTTTCATTATAAATTCCAGCCATATGGTGAGCTCTATGGTTAATTTTCTTTTTTTCCAAGAAGCACACCTAAGCGCAGACAAAAATATAAATAAACATGGTATCCAGCTTATTACCATCAGATTCTTCACCTGATTTAAAAGCCTAGATTGAGGGAGGAAGCAGCAGATTTAAAGCCTACAATACCGTTTGGGTCAGCTTTCAGAAAATTAAACACAGGATACGCTCATCATAAAAATTGCTTTTTATGTTGTTTTGTGTTCTATGCAGTCCACATACCACACAGGCTTAGGTTTCATCATTTCACTGAAAGATTAATGAGCTCATTGCTGTCAGATTTTGTCACTTTACTCCCTCCATACTCAGTTTTATCCATGTATTTTATATACTGTTCTAATGCAGCAAACATAACACCTTTCTGGTTTTTGGCTCAGCCCTGTCACATGGACTGCCATGTTTTGTCCATGGATTGAATATGTTCCTTGGCTTTCATCCTCAGTGCGGTTATGCTGAAGCTGCGTTGGTCAACTTCCTCCAGGGAGAATTTATCAGTAAACACCGGAGGGCACTGATACGGAGGGGGTGCCATGGGATGCACACTTTGGTTCATGACCTGAGGGGGGTTCAGGAAGCTGTGGCTTTGATATCCGTCCTGCAGACCCTGTGTAGACCCCATGAAGTCTGGAATAGCATGCACTGGTGTAGTGTCGTTCAGGGGAGACACTAACCAAGGGTCCAGGGGCAGTGAGTTACTCATGGAGCTCATGTTGGTGTGCATGAGTGGTCGAGTGATGGAGAGCATAGGTGAGTCATGAAGATTTACGGCGCTGGCGTCCATCTTCTCCTGACGCCTCCATTTGGCGCGGCGGTTCTGGAACCACACCTGGATTAAAACACAGACTTCAGAGACATATGTAGCAGTCCCCCCTGTTAAACAGGTCTTCTCCTGGACTCTACATGATGTATCACTGTGTTTGGCTACTTCACTAATGACCTCATGGTGTAACAGTGTCTTGCTTTATTTAATAAATAAAATGGAACAATTTTGTGGCTGGTGCTACAGTATATAGGTACCTGCACTCGGACCTCAGGGAGGTTGACCTTCATGGCGAGCTCCTCACGGCTGTACACATCAGGGTAGTGAGACTTCTCAAAGGCGCACTCCAGCTCATGGAGTTGGTATGTGGTGAAGGTGGTTCGGTTTCGACGGTGCTTTTTCTTTGGTTGCTCCACATCCGACTGCTCTGGAGAATTCCCATCACTCTCAGCCGCTTTCCATGTATCTCTTCGCTCAGACTTACATGTGTCAGAAAATGTTTCAGGTACTACAGAATCCACCACAACAAACGCACATACAGCACAAGGAAGACATTATTTACAGGGAAATGTGGCACTCTTATTACACTTTATTAAAAAGATCCAAAGATAATACCTGCAACAACTTTTATGTATAACATAATAATAGCACAATAATAATAATAATAATAATAATAATAATAATACATAAAATATAAAGTATTTTATGAATAAATTTACTGAAACATATGCATCCATAGTTCTTATTTAATTCTTAGTGTCCATTCGGTCTTAGCATTGCACAAATGTGTCCTTACAACCACGGTCATTTTGGCTTGGTCTTAGAGTTCCTCACCTTCTAATCTAAGTAGTAACAGATGTAGCCTGCTAATCCTAGTAAGATAAATGTGTCCAGGGGAAGGATACCTGCTTGTAAGAATTGCTTTTAATTTGCCATCTGCTACTCAAACAAACCTGAAATAAAAATATAGGCATATATTTGGGCTGACTGTGCTGATGTGTATGATTGGTAAAAATAAATATATGATAAATATGTGTTTGGCAAAAACTATACATGTGGGGTAAAATATTGAGTTGATCAAAATGGATTGAATTAAAAACCATGAAAAGTTATTTTGATTTGATACATTATAAGATGATTTGATTAAAACAAGTAATATATGCAATATAGCAAGGTGCATATATAATATAATAATAATGTGTATATGTATAATGGTAAACAATTATTGCATAACAGAATATCATATATATTCTAGGTAGAGTGATGAAACGGAGTGTAGTGCTATGGCCACACAGCTCCAGGATACAATCTTAAACTCAGGTTACTGTCTGTGTTTCACATGTTCTCTCTGTCCCTCCTGATTCTCCAGTGTTCTCCGATCTCCAAAGAACATGTCTGTAAGTGAATTGGCTAAAATAAGTTTCCTCTAGGTGTGAATGTGTCTGTGCATGGTGCCCTGCAATGGACTGGCATCCCATCCAGGGTGTATTACCAACTCATGCCTAGTGTTACTGGGATAAACTCCAGATCCACCGTGACCCTGACCAGGATAAAGCAGGTAATGACAGTGAGTGAGTATGTAATAAATATTATTTGGCAATGGTTTTACAGTTTATATGATAACTGATTTTATTGTGATACATTTTGACTAGATTGATACACCTAGTAACATTCTTACCTAGTTTACTTTCACTCCACATGTGTGCAGGTTGTTAAATCAATTCTCAAAAGGCTTTAATTTCTCTAAATCATATTCGCATTGCAATCACATTGCACAAGAAGGGTTGCCTCTTGCAAACTACCTTAAATCGTTTGTTTTAATCCGAAAGTCTGAACTCAAGTTAGACTGCTGTTATTTGCACCAGGCTTTGAGTGGAATGGACAAAATACTGAATACAGTTCACCCTATAAAGGAATCGTAACTATTCTCTGACTGTGGTCCAAACTGCTGGTTGTACAACAAATTAACAGGAGTCCAAAAGTATGTGCCCTATTACACCCATGAGGAACTGACCGTGAAAAGCAGGCAACTCTAAGTTGTTTCTCGGAGACACAGTGCCATAAGCCTGCACGATGTGATCTTGCTTTCCTCCATCCTCTGGACTTTCCACATTAACTTCAGGAGGTACAGCATTGACTCCTGGATTTAGCAAGGGCACGGGGTCCTTTGTGAAGCCCAGGATCACGTCAATGCTGTGGACATGGGTCCCAACAGACACCACCGCTCCTTTTACCATCTCATGGAAGTTGCCTGGTGAGGGGAAGCTGTCATCCACCATGTTAATAGTATCTAGTGATAAATGCATCTGAATGCTGGGACAGTCCTGGAGGAAAAACAAACTTGTGGAAGCTGGTCGAAGTTGGATTTTTCCTCTGAAATGTCTACTTTGGCATGGCAAAAAAAAGAGAATGAGAAAAAAAAAATCATTAATGAAATATGATAGCTGAGACATAAATTTTGTGTAAAAAAAAAGGAAGACTATTCAAAACTGTACAATCTCTGTGTTATTATGACTAGGCTGTTAAGCATGATTCATAAAAATCGTCAATAATTTAAATGAACGTGTGCCTGCTTTATTTATCTTTTAAAATAAAAAAAAACTAAATTAAAATCAATGTATTGGTATATAGGTTGTAAAATAGTAATAACAATTATATATATATAT